>MCJB01018737.1:105714-187635 GCA_002018475.1 Nicotiana obtusifolia | reverse complement strand
TATATATACTAATATTCTGGGTGAACAAATATTTTCAATTAATGAAAGACTGGACAGATTAATAACAGAAGTCCAAAAAATATCTAGAAAGGATACTACAAAAGGTAAATAGCAAATTGCTACTGCAAGTATTCAACCACCTCCTGAGGTCAAAGACTTTAAAATAAAGAGTCTCGAAGACCTGAAAAATTTATTAGATAAAAAATTTGAAGGATTTAAAATTAGTCCTTTAAATTTAGAATACTTATCTGATCAAGAGAGAAAAGCAAAATTCTCTGATGAGATTAATAAAATCTCATAAAAGTTTTCAAGTACCGGTCCAAAGGATATTTTATTATCTTACGCCAACTTCTCAAGATGTACTCATAGAGGAACCTGATGCTACTGATTATGCCCAGAACTATAGTGGCACAGAAATCTATGAATGGGAACATAGATGGTTTTACTGACCGTAAGATTTATGCTCAAGTACTTGGAATGCTTATGTACAGTCTATTTGCAAGGTTAATAAGAATTCTGAGAAAACCACTACTGAGATGATAGTGGTAGGTTTTACTGGCCAATTAAAAGGCCGGTGGGATAATTATTTAATAGAAAAACAGTGCGCAGAAATTATGGGAGCCATAAAAATAGAAGATGGTCAGAATGTTTAAAACGCTGTGTATTCCTTAGTTCTTAATATTATAGAACATTTCTCTCGGAGATGGTCATGCAATAGTGAGACCTTAAGGACCATGCTCCAAAATCTTAGATGTAAAACATTGACGAATTTTAGATGGTATAAGGATGTTTATTATTCAGGGTAATGGAATTACCAGAGTGTAATAGAACTCATTGGAAGTCCAAATTTATTGATGAACTCCCAACACTTTTTGCTAAAAGAATTAGGAAAACTTATTAGTGTATGCACACAAGAAGACTTAGCCCTATGTAATGAGATTAAGTTAAGCTAGGAAATCAAGAAACATCGTCTTAATGAAAGATAACAGTTAGGAGAATTCTGTGAACAATTTGCCATAGATATTCCTAAGAATAAAAAGTCTCATAGACATAAGAAAGACTTGAAAGAAACTTATAGGTATAAAAAGAAGAATAGAGGATCTTTTGATAAGAGATATGAGAAGAAGGATAAGAGAAGAAAGGCGTATAAGCATAGAAAGGATTTTATAAAATCCAATACGCCTAATGCATGCTACAAATGTGGCAGAATAGGCCATTATGCTAGAGATTGTAAGGTCAAGGATAAATTAAGAACATTGATCTAGATGATAATATTGAAAGATTCTTTACACAAAATTCTGTTAAACTCTTCTTGGGATAATTCACCGAAGAATAGTGATAGAGAAGATTCATCAACTTATGAAGATCTAAGGGCTCTACAGGAGGAGGGATACTTCCTTCAGATGATGAATGTGAATGTGGACCCTGCAAACAGGATCAAGATCATTGTTGTAATAACAACACAGATGATGAGTTTTTTAATATTTATTCTCAATTCAAGGACTTAGAAGTCAATGTCCTGACCAATGATCGTTTATTTGAGCTTCTCAGGGTTATTAAAGACCCAGAGTTAAGGTTCCATATAATTAATCGGTGGACAATATTAAGGATAATATTCCTAGAAGTCCTGAGATTGAAGAATTTCCTTCTCAAAAGGGGCCATATATAACGTCTGAGATTAATCTCAAAGGAGAAATCTTGGACTTAAAGAATTCTAATATAGCCTTAGGTAAGAGAATTATCAGATTAGAAAATTTTCATGTCCTTACAAGCCAGGAATTCAGTACTAATATTACCGAAGAAGGTTTTGATGCTAGTACCTTAAAAATTGGGATAAAAGATGATTTTCTAGGAGCACTTAATATGGCTGATTTTTACAAAAACTTCAGCTATTTACTACTCAAAAGTTTTTAATAAAAGTTACTCTTTTAATAGATTATAATTTTAAAAAAGAGTTTGTTGCTTTAGTTGATAGTGGTGCTGATCTAAATTGTATTAAAGAAGGAGTAATACCTTCAAGATATTTTCATAAGACTACTCATAGATTTAAAAAATGCCAGTGGTCACCAAATGAGTATTTCTTATAAAATACCTAAAGCTTATATTTGTCAGAATAATGTCTGTATACCAGAAAGTTTTGCTTTAGTAAAAGATATTCACCAAGACATAATATTAGGAGTCCCAGTTTTTCACTACATAATTCCTTTTACTAATTGGGACACTCATAGTTTCACAGAAACTTTTAATAAAAAAAGCAATTACTTTCGAGTTTATAACTCAACCAGTACAAAGATTTTTGAATGAGATCATTTCTAATAATATTTATGCAAAAATTAGACAAATTAATTTTAAAAAAAATGAGATTTGCAGTCTTACAATTGAACATAATTTAAAAACTTCTAAACTTATTGAAAAAATTTATTTATTAAAGAATCAGTTTGCTTTACAAATTTGTGGAGACCATCCAAATCAATTTTGGAATAGGAAAAAGCACATAGTTAGTCTTCCTTATGAAGAAAACTTTTCGGAGGATAATATTCCTACTAAATCTAGACCTTGCCAAATGAATTCAGAATATCTGAAATTATGCAAAAAAAAAAAAAATATATATGTTCTTTGTTGCAGAAAGGTCTTATAAGACCTTCAAGGTCTAAATGGTTTTGTACTACTTTTTATATTAATAAACATGCTGAACAGGAACGAGGAGTTCCAAGGTTAGTTATTAATTATAAACCCCTTAATAAGGCTTCAAAATGGATAAGATATCCAATCCCTAATAAAAAAGATTTATTGGATAGATTGCATTATGCCATAATATTTTCAAAATTTGATTTGAAATCTGGTTATTGGCAAATAGATATAAAACTGCTTTCAATGGGTCAATATGAATGGAATGTTATGCCATTTGGTTTAAAAATGCCCCTTCTGAATTTCAGAAAATTATGAATGATATTTTGATGCCTTATACATATTTTATAATTGTTTATATTGATGATATTTTTGTATTTTCAAAAAATATTGAGATTCATTTTAAACATTTTGATCTTGTTAGAAAAATCATAATTCAAAATGGTTTAGTCATCTCTAAACCAAAGATGTCCCTTTTTTAGACTAATATAAGATTCTTATGTCATAATATTCAGAATGGAAGAATAGTTCCGATCAAAAGGTGCATTGAATTTGCATCCAAATTTCTAGATGTCATAACTAATAAGACTCAGCTCCAAAGATTTCTAGGAAGCCTTAATTATATTTCTCCTTTCATAGAGGACCTAGCTAAGGATACTTCAAATCTTTATAAAAGATTGAAGAAAAATCCGAAAGCCTGGACTAATAATCATACTACAGCAGTCATATTAATTAAGTAGAAGGTTAATAACCTTTCATGTCTTACACTTGCTAATCCAAGTTGGGCAAAAGTAGTTGAAACAGATGCCTCAGAGATTTGAAGTTGTGGAATATTAAAACAATGTTCTCCAAATGATAGACAAGAATATCTTGTTCAATTCTATTCGAGAAAATGAAATAATTCCCAAAAGAATTATTCTACTGCGGCTAAGGAAATCCTTGCCATAGTAAAATATGTATTAAAATTTCAGACTGATTTATATAATCAGAAGTTTTTAATAAAAACTGATTGCCAAGCAGCAAGATTTATCTTTTATAAAGATTGTAAACATGATGTTGCTAAACAGATGTTTGCAAGATGGAAAGCCTTGTTAGCTCCATTTGATTTTGAGATTATTTATAAAAAAGGGATAGATAATAGTCTCCTCGACTTTCTTACTAGAGAATTTTTGCTCTCGTAGTTCTTGGTCTGTGAAGATGAGTTTTTAGGTGCTCCATTTTATTTTTCCAGCGAGGCCGAATCTAAAACTGTGCTCGAGAGATAGCTGTCCATACACTGATAAGGAATATATGGATTTTCGAGAAGAGAGGAGCCGTGGTGGTCCCCCCCGGACCGCCGGATCCCACAAGTGAATGGAAGTTGAATCTACATTGGATCTCACCTGAATTGCCCTATCTATCCTCCTGAGGAGGGGTTTGAGATTAATAATTCTTTTAATATTTTGACAGGCTATGAGGCCTGCATATAGGCCTCCTTGAGGGAGGGGACGAGGAAGAAAGCTAGAATCTTCCTATGGCAGAGGAAATATCCTAGCCCATATAGAGAATCAACAGCTAATAGCTGTCAATATCACAGGAATATCAAGTCTTAATACATACCACCCAATGTACAAAGAATTTTTGAATTTCATGACATTCAAACAAGACACAGACAACAATCCTCCATCATATTCCTCAGCATTGGCAGATGATGGCCATGATAAGATTGAGGTTTATAACCAGAAAGAAAGAAAATGGTTAATAATTCTTTTAGAACAATCCGATCTGAAATGGAAGGATAACTCGTGGCAAATCATGGCCAGGTATTTTGATACTACATCATATGCTCCATTGCTTATAAATACAGAATGAATTACGAGCTAATTCTTTCATCTACTGGTTTAGCTGCAACATTTTTATCCAGCTAATACAAAGAGAATTTATAATTTCTCCAAGATTATTATAAAGAAGATAATAGCCTCAGATGAATGGGGAATGAGTATATTAAAGAAAAGAGAACATACTCATCCAAAACAAAAAGTCTCAGTAAAGTTCAATTACTGGGATTATAGTGAAAGTTTTTATAAAACTTTCTTATATGAGAATCCTAATATGAAACACTCTTGGTTCATAAAATTATGTTCCAATTTTTTTGAACAACAAATATCAAATTGGTTCTAATGGTGAATATCATATGGTCCATCCTTGGAGATACTACCGCCAATTTTTAAGAGTTTATATACTCAATGGGTAGATATATCTCCCAAAATTATTGCATTACAAAAAGATAAAATCTTTTTTGATGGCTTAGCAACAACGTATTTTTTTTAAAGAATTCTCTATTCCATGGATTAAGAAATGGGATGTAGAAGTCAGTCAAACCAGGGAAGGATTTCCATGTTTATACATAGTTTTTTACACGAAATTCTAGAAAAAATTACTTCAACCAGACCAGCCAGGAAGAATTTATGGCTAAGAGATTATTAAAGAAATCAAAAAGAAGATTGAAGCTTATAGCACACAAGAAAAGACTAATGTGGAAATGAAAGAATTGAGTCCATTCCAGCAAGTTACTAGACGACTTCAAATGAAAAAAGGAGCTATCTCTGAAAAAAATAATTATTGCTTACTATTTTGAAGAGTATCTAGTACGAAATTTCGAAGTTGAAATGTCAGATGATGTTTCAATGACTTCAGTAGGAAACACTACAGATGAAGAAACCTGTTTGGAAGGAGAAGCCCAAGAAAGCCAACAAGAACTGGTCAATTTAGATGAAATTGAAGAATTCCTGAAGAAAATGAAGGAAGGAGTGGAAGAATCTTCCGTCAAAAATGATAAAGGAAAAGGCAAAGCTTGAAAAAGACACTGAAGGTCCCACCATTGAATAATTGGGGTAATAAAGACGAAAAACTTTAATAAAGAATCTGACCCCACCATGAGAGATTGTCGGAAACCTACTTTTATAAAATTAATTGTCCGTTTCTCTTTAGCTTTTTCTTTTTGTCGGCCATAATGTAATTATTTTGTCGGCCATTTTACTGTTTAATTTTTGTTTGTTTTTAGACCGATCCATTATATAAGGATCTCAATTCTTTAGTGAGAGGCAGGCTTTTCTAGAGCCAGACCTTAGGAACTCTCTCCCTCTCTCTCTCTCTCTCTCTCTCTCTCTCTCTCTCTCTCTCTCTCTCTCTCTCTGTAAAAACATCTTTGTATTCAGTTATTGTTGGAAATAAAATCGAAAAATGTCACTTGGCTACAACCTCGATAGTCTCAGGTACTATTTAATTTTAGTTTTTGATATATATATATTATTCATTTAGCCTAATGATAGGCTAAATACTGATATGTTGAACTTATGCATACTAGACTATTCTTAAGCATGTTTTGATATTAATTTTATGATGTATCACCCGACGGTTCTAATGTTGAGACTATAGAGCTCAGGCAGTTCACAGTCAAGGCAGTAAACCCTGGTTATGGCAGCATAACCGGTGGTCTTCAAGAACCCGTATTAGCTAGGTGAGTGTGTTGAAGGGTTAAGAAAGAGAATTGTGGTTTAGGGCTTGCTTGACTGGGCTGCTGTCTTTATAAAAGGTTCCCTGTAGTACCGTTAAAGCAATCCGGTTTAATTATATATATATATATATATATATTATATGTTTTGTATTTTAGCTAGTATTTATTTTTGTCCGATTGACCGAATATGTAACTAGTCCAAATTTTAACGTGTCGGACTCGTAATGGACATCAGTTTCGGATTCAAGAGCTGATAACTCTTACATAAAATTAAGAAAATGACAAGTGCCACATTTGGCTGGTCGGTCAAAAAGTAATTACAACTGCTAGCCAAATATACAAAAGGTATGTATATAATATATATACTATACATTAATATACAAAAAATTATATATTTTATCGGTTTTTATTTTTGTAAACGGTTATACTATATAGTTTTCCCGAAAAATAAACTCCCACTTTGCATCACACACTAGATTACAAGATATTCATTTTCTATTACATTAATTAATTACTATATTTAACTTTAACTTATGATTTGAAGTTATATAATTAAATTTGGTGCAAACACAGAATGTGATTGGAGACCACGAAAATTCATTTGCACTATTGTTCAAGCCCTCAGGACTAGGGCTGTCTAAGGGGAGGGTATTACCCGTACCCGTACCGGTCTGTACCGGCATCGGTAGCGTACCGCTCCGGATTGGGACAGGGGTGAGTGATTTGGGTAAATGTTAAGGTGATAGGGTACCGAAAAAAATACCCTTAGTATCGGTTCGGTTGGTATTCTTAAGGTATCGAATTGGTACATTTAAATTTCTTTTAAAAATTTGGCTGTTTTGTACCGTTAGCCAACGGCTATGTTTTAAAAAATAGCAGTTGGCAATGGCCAAAAACCTGCTATTTTTGGCTCCCTAGCCCCCCCAACATCCCCTTGCCCCTTAATTTATGTTTTTAACCCTTAAGTTTGTTAGAATGCACTTTGGCCATATTTTAAAACTATATATACCTCATTTCATTCTCTCAATTTTCATTCAAAATTCTCATATCTCTCTAATTCTCTCTCTCTCTCTCTCTAGCTCCATCTATAATTACAATTAACCTTTATAGCACTCAATTATTTTGATATAACTTTTCAAGCATCAACATCATGTATTCGATGGCGTATTATTTTTTTGGAACCAATTATATATCGGCATTTACGTCGATGTTTGGTACATTCGTTCCAACTCTTATTAATTTTTGCATTTATTTTGTTATACTTGTGTTGCTATTTATTTTTATTTTAGTGATTAATTAATAGAAATAGCTCCTAAACTAGTGAAAAACGCGTTTAAAAAATTAATTAAGGGTAATGCTTGCTGTAGTACTCCTATTCATCTTGACGACTTCACTCACGTAGCCACTATATCATGAAACACTACAAGCACAATATTAGAATTTTGATATTTTTAGTGAGATAGAAGAGAACTTAGATGAAACACCTACTGGTCATGTTCCGGCAGCTCCAACTCAGAGTCAATCTCAGTTTGGAGTTGATGTTCCATTACCTCCCACTAGAGAACCTGTTGAACATAAAAAAAGATCAATTTATTGACCATGGTTTACGCAGGATGAGGATAATGAAAAGGCTATTGCTATTTGTAAACTTTGTAAACAACGATTACCTTTTAAAAATAAATCTGGTCATGGCGGAACGGGAGGTTTAATGAAGCATATGATACTTCATCACAAAGATGTTTGGCTTGCTAGGAGGGGAGCCCCAGTTCTGAAACAAATCCAACTCAGTCCGGGCACTGTTGTCATACTGTACAACCATAAATTAACCCTGTGACATGAGGTCTTCTCCATTTTAACCAAAAAAGGAAATGTAGCAAAAATGATTGTTATAGAAGGTTTTCTTTTAGTTTTCTGTCATCTGACGGATTTGTTTGTTACATACAAGAAACGTATAATTCTGCTTTTCAAAGTTTTCCTAGAACAACTGTTAGAAATAAATTTCAACATGAGTATCAATAATATTTACGGTATTTATTTTTTCACTTAAATTGTAGAGTTTCTATCACTTCTGACATAGGTCGCAGTGTAAATGGTTATGATTACTTAGCAGTTATATGTCATTGGTAGATAACAACTGGCTATGAAAAAATATATTATTGGTTATAAATTTGTTGATGACCGACACACTAGTATTTTTATTTCTAAACAAATTAAATATATTTGTGATTTTTATCGACTTTCTAATAAAATTGTTAATTTAGATAATGCTTCTAGTAACACTTCTGCTATTGGAGTTTTATTAACTAGATTAACTCCACCTTTTGCAGATTTATAAATTAACTTAGTTGTTCAAGATGAACTTACTTTATTTGGCACTACTTTTGACAAAATTAGATTTGCGGTTGGTTATATTTTTCACTCTCAAGTACCTACAACTAAATAAGTTGCAACTAGATGGAATTCAATATTTATGATATGTTGTCTATTGCTCATGAATATCGATTGCCTATTTCCAGCATGTTTAATGTCCATGTTCATTCTGTTCACAATATGATAATAGGTAATGATTATATACCGCTTTTCATCTTATTCATGTTTTAGAATTTTTTTTTCTATGCTACTAAAGAATTGTATGGGATATATTATCCAACTATTTCTAGTATGTTAATTTATATAGCTGGAATTTCGATTTTATTTTTTGAGTATAAACAAAAAGAAGATCATAAAGATCCTATTAAAATAATGGTTGAACATTTTAAAAAATATTTTTTCCTATTCTTGTTATTTGCTTTATTGTTGCCGTTTTACATCCTTAAATCAAAGTTATTGGTGCAACGATACTTATTGAAACAATTTACCATAATTTAGAATTAGAACTAACTCAAAGACCATCTCTTTCTACTTGTTTGGCTAGTATTCAACATAATGCTAAAGTTGTGTATGACTATTACCAGAGACAAATTAACTCTGTTGCACCAGCTATTGGCGCCTCTTCTTCTTCATCATCTCAACCTCTTAAAAAGACTACTGCAAATAGACTTTTTGGTGCTATTTGGCAAACTTTTTGGTTCACAAACTAACGAGCTTGATGTTTATTTACTTGCAGGAGTTATTGATATTTGCGAAGATGAAGGGAATGAAGACTTGCTAAAAATATTGGAGAATGAACAACCAAACATTTTCTATTCTTTTAAGAATGGCCCGAGATTTGCTAACTATTCAAGCTTCATCAGTAGCTTCTGAAAGCGCTTTTAGTGCATCACGATTTCAACTTGGAGACTACGGACACTTATTGGCAGAAGACACCTTGGAGACTAATGTTTTATTAATAGATTGGAACTAAGCGGAGAGAAGGAACTTTGGCCTTCCTGAAATAATTCAAGAAAATGACGATGCATATCATGAAATACTATCTACCAGAGATGGCGGGGATGCAGACGAACAAGTTCTCCCAATTCCAAACAAAGAACCACGAAAAATTATTAAATAATTACATAAATCATTTAAAAGAATATATGCAATTTTATTTTTACAAGTGTTGAGATACAAATAAATACTTGTAACGTGTACTAGAAATGTAATGTTTGCATTGAATAGAATAAAATAAAATAAAAAGTGCTTCATAGCTTTGAATTTTTTTAATCCATTAAAGTTTGTTTAAATTCAAATATTTTTTTTAATTTAAAATTAACCTAAGTACCGGTACCGCACCCTTAAGGACCAGTAGGAGTACAAGTAGGATACCAATACTCTTACCCCGTACCTTTAAGGAACCCTCCTCCTATCGTTACCCTCCCCTGTTCTTAACCCTTAAGAACCCAGTACCTCTTCTTAGATAGCCCTACTCAGGACCCAAAGACTTCTCGTTTGGCTTTTCTCAGAACCGGTTGATCTTTGGGGAAGAATCACTGATTCTTTAGCGCATCAAATTAACGTGTTTGAGCACTAGTTAAGACGACAAAGATGATTTAATTACCACTGACTCACTGACTGTCCAAATGTTCCATTGCTAAAACTAATTCTCTTGCTTTTATGTATGCTAAAATCACCAAATATTTTCTTTTATCTACTGAAATTTGATCCTTGGTCTTTTTGAAAAGTTTCCGATTCATTGACCATTAATCTGCGAATTGGATGCATCAAGTTCATATTAAGGTAAAGGCAAAAGACGTATATATGAAATTAGACGTCTATAATTAGGCTGCAAAATAAAAAATAACATAAGTGAAATCACCCAGTGAAATGAAAATATTGATCCTTAATTCTAATTAAGTCAAATTTTCACACAATAAAAGAGAATGATAAAATAATGACCAAGCTCTCACAAACACCGAGCTGGCTTGACAAACATGGAAGAATCATGTCATCATTTTCAGACTTCTAACTGCAGCACTCACTATCTAATCATCCCAAAAAAATCGAGAAAATGAATCCTCTTATATGTAATTAAAAAGTAAAAATAGAATGGATAAACAATTCCTTTTTTTACTATTTGCCAGGCAATTAAGGCCTTTACAAAATGAATCATCGGTAATGATTCATCATCTAGTTACTACTAGGAGCGGCAGAGCTAGAGCCAGAATTTGAAGCGTAACCTTATCGAGCTAGCTCCGCTCCTGAGGAGCTGACAACACATTAACAAGAATCTGCATGACCTTAACTCTCATTTCTAAAGTCAATACGTAATCAGCTGTCTCTTTGAAAAGCCTCTCAAAGCCCATATTTGATGACTCACAGTTTGGAATCAACTTCTGTAGGATCCTAACTTTCCTTTCAATCTCGTAATTGCTTGATCTTCTACGATAACGTTCTACACGTACTCTTCTTTTCATTAAAATGTTTCTGCATCTTTCTTTCCTCATGATATGTGTTAACGCCCTTTGCCAACTTGATTAAACTAGAGAAAAAATATAAAGAAAGTACAAGAGAGTTTAGGTGGATATGTTGCACAGAGATGGGTGCTTGATTTATAGTACTGAGTTGTAGGGGTTGGGTTGGTGGGTTGGTCATTAGCAATTAGAGGATAATGCGAAATATTTTATAGCCGCAAAGTTGAATTATCATCTAGCCAATGTCATATCCTACAAAATTAATTAGTGGTACCAAATGATCAATGAACCGCAACGAGACAAGTGTATATTAGTTACATTTATAGGGAAAGAGTCGTTATTCATGCCTTGTAGTTTAGGACTGCATGTTCTCCAACTCAATGCACATGCATCCACATGATTCTTTTCACTATCCTTTCCTTCAAAACCACCACATTTTTTCATGAGGTGTACTCTTAATTCCCACTCTTTATAGCACTATAGGTCCCTATATCATCAGCGGCAAAGGCAGAATTTTTAAAACGATTTTCAAAACAAAAAAAAAATAAACATATAAAAAACCTAATGAAATTTAATATCTAATACATAAGCATAATACTAAAGAAATTTGACCTAAATAATATATACTGTATAACTTTTCAGTGAAAGAGGTTCGAATTTTCGCCCCTAGCTCTGCCTATGGTACCTACCACAACACTATGAACTCCACAATTTCATGAGGACACCCTGGATTATTCCTTAGCCACTTTCCAAATTCAATGCACATTACATAACGTGAAATGGGAGCTGACCTATGCATCTATCCTAATTATCCAGCTCAATAGGAGTGGCAAAATACACACCAGTCACTTTTTTTAGGTTGAAAAAGGGGCTGCATGTTTCCCGGTAGGAGGCTACTTATTTTAATTATATTTTTGATATTATCATATTTTGCGGAGCTTAGGACGGATACTTGTCTATGTTGTTCTCTACACAAGTCTGGATTTTGGGATCATTGTGTTGGGAATTTTGATAAAAAGAAGATCGATCACATGCATGAGTGACTATCCTCTGATTAAGATTTTCTTTTAGTTTAGATACATGCTTCAAAGACTAGTTCAATGAATGCTAGTTACATATGGATATATACATGGCCAAACAACTACCATCTCTCTCAAAATTTTGTGTTTTTCTACTCTTATGACTATTCATGTATTGAATTGGAAGATAGCTTTGCTGGAGACCACGATTTCTAATACCACTTTTTAGAAAGTTAGAAACGATATGTCAAACAGAACCTTAACCTGCCTATGCATTTGGTGATTGTGGGCATTCAACAAGACTATTTGATCAAGCGAATGTTACGTTGTTGTCATCTATGTTAGTCCTTTTTATTGTGAATATGCTCTTTAGTTTTATTTTAAACATGTTGGTTGCTCATTCAACGTAATAAAAGTCTTTGTTTAAGTTTTGGTTCATGTCATTTTGTGCTCCAGATACTCATGGTTACGTTGTGACAGAATTTGTAAAAAGAAAAAGGACTTTATACAAATTAGTAATAGTCTATATTGTCAATCGTGTTTAACCAAAAAATAGTTTTTGTGGTCAAAGTTAATATTAGAATAGATCGTGTTTCTAATAACCAAGTTTATTTCACTTTTTCAAATATAAAAGAGTAAAAAGTAAATTAAATTTAAATATTCAGTAAATAAAGGAAAACAATTCTTATTAACGATTGTTGCTTCCTCCCAAGAATTGCGAGTAAGGTATGTGGCGCTTTTATAAGGATATAATATGTAACTGTTTTTCCTCACTTAATTCATGCATGTTACTAACATTAACTACATTAATTGTCCGTTACTCAAATTACTCGTAACAATTATGGTAATAAAACAATCGCCAATAATCAGGGATTATGCTAATCCGCTTTTCATACTGCAACTGTTAATGAATCTTCCTCTTTTGTGGTCTTCATGCATCCCGTGCCTATTTCTTCTTTCTTATTTGTTAGGTATGATATCTTTGTACACAATCCGGTGTCACGACCCAGCTGGAGGGCCGCGACATGGCACCGGACCCTGCTCTCAGAGTGCCGGCGTACCCTTCATATCTGCTATCTTACTTTTTTTTTTTGTTATCTATAAGGCCTGTCATACGCATGCAGTTTCGAACAACATCATAATGGACTGAAACGTCATACCATGACATAAATATACTTATATACATAATGTGCCAACGGGGCTACAGTGCAAAACTATACAACATAATACATATGCCGACGAGGCAATACAACTGTACATGAGTCAACCCAACACTAGTCTATACATACACTGACATTTGTCTATGAGCCTCTATGGGAACATACAAAATACAACCTACGTCGGAACAGGGCCCCGACATGCGCACAATACCTATACAAAAGCATACCAATGCTATAGCAAGTCCGGAGGATGAATCTTGCCAATATCTGCTGAACTGGATAGCTTACTGCTGTGGGGCAACTCCGTTTATCAATCTACCAGGACCTGCAGCACGACATGCAGCGTCCACAGAAAAAGGACGTCAGTACGGATAATGTCCTGAGTATGTAAGATAGGAAACATAATATATGAGCAATAACATAAGCGTCAGGATAAGAAACATATAACCTGTGCCATCTGAGCGCCTCTGAGGGCGGCTAACCATGACATGTTTGTCGAGCTTATACATATACATATAACCTTTAAAACATCATCATATTCATGTTCATTATCATTTTCATCATCTTATACCTACGCCTATGTGGGCTTACCATTTTCATATACATTTATAGTTACCATATACGTTTACGTAGTCGTTACGTCATACCATTACATACGCCTCTGTGGGGTCGTCATCACCCTTGTACATCAACCTATGCCTCTGTGGGCTCATCATCATCATCATATCATAGCATATCTTACCCGGCCGTATTAGGCTCGGTCATAACATACCCGGCCCTCATTAGGCTCGGCCATAACATACCCGGCCTTCATTAGGCTCGGTCATAGGAATTAGATTATTCATATATAGATATATGTATATATATATATATGTATATATACATATATATATGTACATATATATATATATATATATATTGCATGCTCACTTATGAAAATATGTTCCAGACCCTTTTTAGTGACATACGATTGTTATCCCCCCCTTTTTTTTTACACGTAATTAAGAATATCTCTTTTACGTGAACCTTATAAGACTCAAGAAATACCAACAACATTGATATCATAAGAACAAGAGCAATCCTTCCATAGAGGGAAACAATATAAGCAACCCTAACTTCTAAGAATAGAGTATTCTTTTAGGGATCGTTCATTGCATTGTAATCAATAGGAGTCGTGCAAAAGAAAGAACGGTATAGTCTTACATACCTGGTATATATTGCACCAGTTCTCAAGCTACGCAATGGCTACGATTCCTTAGTATACAATTAAAGAACAATTCCTCGTTACTCATTAAGCGTCGTAGCTATCATTCATCACAATCCCCTAATTTTGTATGGTGCCTCCCCACACCCTTCCTCCTCTAAATCTTACCAAACATAGTTCTAACACATGCAACTCATTTACGACCCATAATAACTATGACCCATTTTGTTTAGCAGTATTTATCTTGATCTCATGGTTTCCGATCACCCTCCCACGAGTCCTTACAGGCATGCAACAACATATCATGAATGCCCAAGGGAAAATTTCATGAAAGGGAGTAATAACTTACCTTGCATGTGGATTGTCTAGCCTTTTTCCTCGATTCCTCAAATTCCAGGTCTTGCCCTCAATTTGGGTTTGCAGAAGGAGGAAACTCAGCTAGGGTTTCTCTTTAGTTCTTCAATTTCTTGATTCCCTCTTCAATTTAGAGCTTGGAAGGAGAAGAAATTGATTATGTTGGTGTGGGATTATGAGAAAGGGTCATAAGGGTCTTCTTTCTGTGTTTGAGCTTCAGAAAAATGAGAAGGAATTGGGTTGGACCCCTTTTTATAGGCCTGTCAATAGTGACACACGTGTCTGACAATTTCAGGTTTGTGATCGCATATCAGCCGCAAATATGACATGCGGTTCGAATTCTGGTCGCGAATCTCAACCCAGAAATCTGTCACACTATGCGACGCAGGAGGGCCAGATTTGCGGTTCGCATTTTCAACAATGCGATCGCATTCTGGTCGCATTTCTGACGCGGATTCAGCCCAGAACTCTATTCCATTCTGCGATGGAAGATGTCACATTTGCGGTCCACATTTGCATTATGCGGTCGCGTACTGGCCGTATTTTTGACACAAATTCTGCCTAGAAATCTGTCTCAGTTTGCGATCTTGGTGTTGGATATGCGGTCCGCATTTGTGCTTTGCGGTCGCATATCCAACTATGCGACACCTTTGCTCTTTTTCTTAACTTTTGAAATATTTTTCGGGTTCTTAGGCTCTTATATGTAAACTATCTCACGGCGTATTCTAACGTACGAATTTACGGGTTGTAACACTCTCCCCCCTTAGGAATATTTGTCCCCGAATGTAAGGATCTACGGGAACAAGTACCTCCTCAGCATTAAATGAAAGGTAATAATGAAGAGTATCTCAAGTTCCTAGTTACCTCGTACGGACGCTTCTCCTTTCAATGCACTCTATGTTCCTTTGGCTTCATCATTATCTACATTCTGGAACAGGTACGGATATATAGACTTCATCTCTTCTTCTGCTTCCCATGTCATTTCCTCCATATTTCTGTTCCTCCAAAATGCCTTGACAGAAGCTACATCCTTTGTTCTTAGCTTGCGGATTTCTCGGTCTAATATAGCCACTGGTACCTCTTCGTATGTTAGATCCTCTGTGATCTGTATGTCTTGGATGGGGACGACCCGAGAAGGATCTCCGATACATTTCCGCAACATGGACACATGTAATACCGGATGGACAAATTCCATTTCGGATGGTAGCTCTAGTTCATAAGCAACCTATCCAATCCGTCAAAGGATTCTGTGCGGACCGATGTACCTTGGGCTCAGCTTACCCTTCTTCCCGAAGTGCATGACACCCTTCATTGGCGAGACTCTCAGGAACACCCAATCACCAGCTTCAAACTCTAGATCACGACGTCGAACATTCGAATAGGATTTTTGCCTACTTTGTGCTGTCTTCAATCATTCCTGTATTACTTTCGTTTTCTCAATGGATTGGTGGATCAAATCCGGCCCATGCAACTCAGTTTCACCAACTTCGAACCACCCAATTGGTGATCTACATTTCCTCCCATACAATGCCTCATATGGGGCCATCTTAATACTGGAGTGGTAGCTGTTATTGTAGGCAAACTCTATAAGTGGAAGATGGTCATACCAACTACCTTGGAAATCTAGAACGCATGCTCGTAGCATATCTTCCAGTGTCTGAATGGTACGTTCATCCTGCCCGTCAGTTTGCAGATGAAAAGCTGTGCTGAGATTTACTTGTGTACCCAAACCTTTCTGAAATGACTTCCAAAAGTTAGCTATAAATTGGACTCCTCTGTCTGATATAATAGACAGTGGCACCCCATGTAGTCTAACAATTTCCTTGATGTACAACTTTGCATAGTCTTTAGTTGTGTAGGTTGTCTTAACTGGCAGAAAATGAGCACATTTGGTAAGTCGATCCACTATCACCCAAATAGAGTCAAACTTATGACTGGAGAGAGGTAATTCAACAATGAAGTCCATGTTAATCACCTCTCATTTCCAAGTTGGAATCTCCATATTCTGGAGCAATCCACCCGGTTTCTGATGTTCTACCTTTACCTGTTGGCAATTGGGACACTGGGCTACAAATTCTGCAATGGACCTCTTCATGCCATCCCACCAATACTGCTCTTTGAGGTCATGGTACATCTTTGTTGAGCCAGGATGGATGGAGTATCGGGATTGATGAATTTCCCCATAATCTTCTCTCGTAATCCTGCTACACCAGGCACACATAATCGACCTTGGCACCTCAGCGTTCCATCCCCAGCAATCTCAAAAGCTGAGATTCTACCTTGTTGAATGCCCTCCTTCAATCGCAACAAGGTGGGATCTTCGTATTGCCGTGCTTTCACCTTGGCTACGAGAGATGATTCGGATGTATTATGCACAACAACACCTCCGTCCTCGGAGTCTAACAATCTGACTCTCATGTTAGCCAGCTGATGAAGCTCTTTAGTTAAACTCCATTTTCTTATTTCAATGTGTGCTAAACTTGCCATTGACTTACGACTGAGGGCGTCTGCCACAACATTGGCTTTGCCCGGATGATACAATATTTCAACGTCGTAGTCCTTTAGTAGTTTGAGCCAGCGTCGTTGTCTCAAATTTAGCTCTTTCTGACTGAAGATGTATTGTAGACTTTTGTGTTCTGTGTAGATGTCGACATGGACACCATATAGATAGTGTCGCAATGTCTTCAAAGCATATACTACTGCAGCCAATTCCAAATCATGTGTTGGGTAGTTCTTTTCATGCTTCTTCAATTGTCTCGAAGCATAAGCAATTACCTTCCTATGTTGCATTAAGACACATCCCAAACCTATGCCGGAGGCATCACAATATGCCACATAACCTTCAGTTCGTCGGGAAGAGCAAGAACTGGAGCGGATGTTAATCGATCTTTCAGTTCCTGAATGCTCCGCTCACAAACATCCGACCATTGGAATTTGGTAGCTTTCTGGGTCAGCTTAGTTAGTGGTGCAGATAAAGAAGAAAATCCTTCTACAAACCTCCTATAATACCCTGCTAATCCCAAGAAGCTATGGACTTCTGATGGCGTAGTAGGTCTTGGCCAATTCTTGACCGCGTCGATCTTTTGAGTATCGACACTAATGCCTTCATCAGATATCACATGGCCTAAGAATGCCACCGAGTTCAGACAAAATTCACATTTGGCGAGTTTGCATATAACCTGTGATCCCGAAGGGTCTGCAATACTATCCGCAAGTGACCTGTATGTTCTGCCTCTGAACTGGAATACACTAGAATATCATCAATGAACACCACCACGAACACATCAAGATAGGGCCTGAATACTGTGTTCATGAGATCCATGAAAGCAGCCGGGACATTTGTTAGCCCAAACGACATTACCAGGAACTCAAAATGCCCATATCTTGTCCGGAAGGCCGTTTTCGGAATATCTTTCTCCTTGACTCTCAACTGAAAATATCCTGAACATAGGTCGATTTTTGAGAAATATCTGGCTCCCTGGAGTTGGTCAAACAGGTCATCAATTCTTGGAAGTGGATATTTGTTCTTTATGGTGACCTTATTCAACTGACGATAATCGATATACATCCGTAACGATCCGTCTTTCTTTCGTACGAACAAGACTGGCGCACCCCAAGGTGAAGTGCTAGGCCTAATGAAGCCTTTATCCAGCAAGTCCTTCAACTGTACTTTCAACTCTCGCAATTGTGTTGGGGCCATTCTATATGGAGGGATAGAAATTGGGTGAGTATTAGGCAACACATCAATGCCAAACTCAATCTCCCTTTCGGGAGGAAGTCCTGGGAGTTCATCTGGAAAGACATCCGGAAATTCATTGACTACAGGAATTGATTGTAGAGTAGGCGATTTCGCCTCCGCGTCCATAACGCGAACAAGATAGTAGATATAACCCTTGGAGATCATCTTTCTTGCCTTAAGGTAGGAAATAAACCTACCTTTCGGCGTAGCAATGTTTCCCTTCCATTCAAGGACGGGTTCGCCAGGAAATTGAAATCTAACCATCTTCGTATGACAATCAACACTAGCATAGCATGATGCCAACCAATCCATTCCCATTATCACGTCAAAATCAACCATTTCTAACTCAATTAAATCAGCCGAGGTTTGACGACTACAAATCGTCACAGTGCAACCTCTATATACTCTTCTAACAATCACAGAATCTCCTATTGGAATAGATACCACAAAGGGTTTGCTTATTGATTCAGGTACGATATCAAACTTTTCAGCCACAAGGGGTGTAACATAAGATAACGTGGACCCCGGATCAATCAATGCATATACATCATGAGAAAGCACTGATAATATACCTGTGACAACATCTGGAGATGACTTAAGATCCTGTCGATCTGCTAGAGCATATATCCGGTTTTGAACACCGCTTGGGCCCGGTATTGTACCGCTACCTCTGCCACGAACCGCTGGCTGCTGGGGACCCCGTGTTGGAGGTCGAATAGATAAGGAAGAACCAGCCGCAGATTCGGTTTGCTGAGCCATACCACCAACCCTTCTGTAAGGACAGTCCCGCATTATGCGACCGGGCTGTCCGCAATAATAACATACATCCGAACCCCGACGGCACGGTCCAAAGTGGGTCCTGCCCCACTGCTCACAACGAGGCATTGGGGGTCGCATCTGACTAGTAGCCCTATGATATGGCGAGCCTGATGCCCGCGAGCTCTGGAACTGTCGAGGGGCACTAGATACAGGTGGTGCCGAACTCCTCGAAGAATGGGGCCTCACACTACTTCTGGAATCACCAGAATACCCTGTAATTCTTGTTCTCTTATGCTGGGTCCTCTCCTGTTCTCTGTCCGCCCTTTGTTGGTGTTTACGATCCTCTATGGTCTGGGCATAGGCCTGAATACGGGAAATGTCCATGCCCTCTATCAAGGAGGCGTTGTGCATTCATTTATCAAATGCGGTCCCAATCCGTTCACGAACAAGTGAACTCTGTCGCTCATCTCGGCCACCATGTGGGGAGCATACCTTGCCAGAGAGTCAAACTGCATACTGTACTCTTGTACATTCATATTACCTTGTTTAAGGTTCAAGAATTTATCAGCCTTAGCTCGTCGTACCTCAACTGGCAAGTAATGGCGAAGGAACGCCTCAGAGAATTCATTCCATAAGGGTAGGGGAGCATTCGGACCCCTGGACCTCTCCCAACTGTCATACCAGAAGATTGCTAAATTTCGCAATCGATAAGAAGCCAGTTCTACTGCCTCTGTGCCGCTGGCATGCATAACCCACAGTATGCGGTGTATTTGATCGATGAAATCCTGCGGGTCCTCCTTAGGATCAGACCCGGTAAAAACTGGAGGATCCAAATTGATGAAGTCACGAACCCTTGCACTAACCGGTCTTCCAGTAGCGCTGGTATTCTGCCTCTGAGCCTGAGAAGCTACCAGGCTAGTCAACAACTGTACTGCAGTCCTCAAATCCTGGTCCGAGTTACCAGAGGAAGGGACTGGGGATGCTGAGCGACTCCTAATATCCTCTGGGGAGGGAGGAGTAGATGAGGTCCGAGAAGGCATCTCACTTTGAGGCTCACTTTGGCCTTCTCTAGCTTGGGGCACCTGACTGGTCCCCTCTCCGGCATTTGTATCTAGCCGTCTACTATTTGCTTGCTTCCTGGCCGAAGGAATCTCTGTAGGTAAACAAGGCAAGTATTAGAGATGAACACTTACGACTCAGCTCTATGCACGATCTAGGTTCAGAAAGAAGGTAACATTCCTAAATGTCAGGTAGCCTCATGATTATAAAATGTGGCGCGCTACACACCCATAATCAAGACTCTACTAGACATGGCTCATAGACAATCCCTAGGACACGACCTTACTCTGATACCAAGTCTTGTCACGCCCCGACCGGAGGGCCGCGACATGGCACCGGACCCTGCTCGCAGAGTGCCGGCGTACCCGTCATGTCTGCTATCTCACTTTCTTTATTATCTATAAGACTTGTCGTAAGCATGCAGTTTCGAACAATATTGTAACGAACTGAAACATCACATCATAACATTAACATACTTATATACATAGCGTGCCAACAAGGCTGCAAATGCAAAACTACATAACGCAATACATTTGCCGACGAGGCAATACAACCATACATGAGTCAACCCAACACATTATCTATACATGTGCTGACATTTGTCTATGCACCACTGACATTGTCAATTGAGCCTCTGCAAGAATATACATTATGCAACCTATGTCGGAACAGGGCCCTGACATGCCCAAAATGCCTATACACAATGCATACCAAGGCTGTAGCAAGTCCGAAGGATGAATCTTGCTAATATCTACTGAACTGGATAGCCTACTGCGGTGGGGGAGCTCCGTCTATCAGTCTATTGGGACCTGCAGCACGACATGCAGCATCCACAAATAAAGGACGTCAGTACGAATAATGTACTGAGTATGTAAGATAGGAAACATAATATAAGAGCAATAGTATAAGCATCAGGATAGGGACATGTAACTCGTAACAAGTGAATTGCCTCTGAGGGCAACTAACTGTGACATATTCGTAGTGCTTATGCCTAAACACATCCTTTATAACATTATCATATTCATGTTTATTATCATTATCATCGCCTTATATTCACGCCTCTGTGGGCTTGCCATTTTCATATACATTTATTGTTACCGTATACGTTTACATAATCGTTACCTCATACAACTACATACACCTCCTTAGGCTCATCATCATTATATGCCTCTGTGGGCTCATCATCATCATATGCCTATGTGGGCTCAACATCATCATATGCCTCTGTGGGCTCATCATCATCATATCATAGCATATCTTACCCGGCCGTACTAGGCGCGGTCATAACATACCCGGCCTTCATTAGGCAGGGTCATACAAATTTGATTACACATATATAATACATTGCATGCTCGTTTATGAAACTATGTTCCAGACCCTTTTTAGAGACATACATTTATTATCCCTTTTTCTTCACACGTAATTAAGAATACCGTTTTAACATGAGCTTTATAAGACTCAAGAATTACCATCAACATTGATATCGTAAAACAAGAGCGATCATTCCATAGAGGGAAACAATATAAGCAACACTAGTTTCTAAGAATAGAGTATTCTTCGGGGCTCGTTCGTGGCATCGTATTCAATAGGAGTCGTGAAAAAGAAAGAATGGGATAGTCTTACATACCTGGCATATACTGCAGCAGTTCTCGAGCTACGCAATTGCTACAATTCCTTAGTCTACAATTAAAGAACAGTTCAACCGTTACTCACTACGCGTCATAGCTATCATTAATCATAATCTCCTAAATTCACATGGTGCTTCTCCACACCCTTCCTCCCCTAAGTCTTATCAAACATAGTTATAACACATGCAACCCATTTACGACCCATAATAACCATGACCCATTCCGTTTAGCAGTATTTATCTTGATTTCATGGTTTCCAATCACCCTCCACAAGTCCTTACAGGCATGCAACAACGTATCATGAATGCCCAAGGGAAAATTGCATGAAAGGGAGTAATAACTTACCTTGCATGTGAATTATCTAGCCTTCTTCTTTTGATTCCTCAAATCCTAGGTCTTGCCCTCAATTTGGGTTTGCAGAAGAAGGAAACTTAGCTAGGGTTTCTCTTTAGTTCTTTAATTTCTTGATTCCTTCTTCAATTTAGGGCTTGGAAGAGGAATAAATTGGTTAGAGTTCATGTGGGACTTTGAGAGGGGTTGTTGGGGGCCTTATACTATGTTTAAGTTCAGAAAAATGAAGAAAGAACTGGGTTGGTCCCCTTTTTAGAGGTCTGTCAATAAGTGACACACGTGTCTGACAATTTCAGGTTTGCGATCGCATATCTGCCGCAAACAGAACATGCGGTTCGCATTCTGGTTGCAAATCTCAATGCAGAACTCTGTTGCACTATGCGACACAGAAGGGCCAGATTTGCGGTTCGCACTTTCAACAATGCGACTGCATTCTGGTCGCATTCCTGACACGGATTCAGCCCAGAACTCTGTTTCATTCTGCGATGGAAGATGTCACATTTGCGGTCCGCATTTGCATTATGCGGTCCGCATACTGGCCGCATATTGGATACAATTTCAGCCCAGAACTCTGCCTCAGTTTGCGATCCTGGTGTTGGATATGCGGTCCGCATTTGTGCTTTGCGGTTCGCATATCCGACTATGGGACACCTTTGTTCTTTTGCTTAACTTTCGAACTATTTCCCGGGTTCTTAGGTCCTTATATGTAAACAATTTCACGGCGTATTCTATCGTACGAATTTACGGGCTGTAATAAAGATCCCTTCCTGTTTCTGTTGTATGTTCTTCCTTTTCAGTAGCTCCTCTGTGTTCTGTCAATTGTGTATTGGTGTCTGCTTGGATTAGTCTTGTGGTCTTTGTTATGTGACTCATCTATCCTTTGTTGGCAGTGTCATCATGTGAGGTAGCAGCTACCTCCCCATTGTGCTGTGTAATCCTGCCTTCATCAGGTGGATTGATCACTTTCCCTGTAAGCTTTATGCTCTCAATTAGCCTATCTATGGATTGACTATTAGCTTTCATTCCTCCTGAAGTTTGAACAACAGGACCTTTGAGCTTTGGCTTTGTAAGAATGTTGGGCAGACTCACTTCCAATGTTGTGATCTCATTGTTGGCTATTGAAACATTCTTATCATTATTCTTGATTTGAGGTCTTCCATTTTGCCTTGTTGCTTTGCCTTGCCATTCACACTTTGTACATTTAGTTCTTATTCCTCATCAATTGAAGCTTCATCACTTCCCATGCAATCTGGTACTGCTTCTTCTTCTGATCCTTCTTCTACTTGTTCACTCCATAGCTTGCCTTCACTTAGTTGAATTCAGTCAACCTCATTCACCTCAGGTATCAGAATCTCTTGGCATGATTGGTTTGTTGTGACATTGTTGACAAAAGCTTTATTGACCCAATGTCCTTTTGATTCTTTGATTTTAGTAGCTAGTGTTTTGTCTCCACTTCCAGTTACTCTATTTGTGTCTTAGTAATCTGTAGTGGCTTGCTAGTACCTGGAGTTGAAGTTAACTGTGCTTCCATTGAAGCATGTGTACTTCCTCTCAACTGCTTCTTCAACTACAATCAGTTGATTGTCTTCATTGGCTCTGCTCTCCTCCATTTCTAGTGCTGCAAACTTGTTGTTTGTCTGAACTTTCTGCATATTTGTCTTAGCTGGTTCTAATGTCAATCTACCTTTGGATTGATCTGCTATTTGTTTGTCTTTTCTTTGAGTTCGATTGACCTCCTTCCATTGTAAACTAGTGTTGTCAACTACTTTACCACTTGATAGGATCATAAGAGGTGCTGTTTCTTTTGCCTTTTCCTTAAATTTCTGCTTCTCACTAGAATTTTCACTCAGCAATTCAGAATGAAGCTTTTAGCATTTTAACATGTCATGGCCCTGCAACTTGCACTGTTTGCAGTATTTAGGTATGAAATCATACTGAACTTTAACCCATTCAGTTCTTATGGTCCCTGTAGCTTCATTCTCAATATCCTTACGGACTTTCTTTGGTAATTCAGTTAACAAATCAACTAATACCTTGACTCTTGCACAGCTTGGATGGGTTTTGTTGATTTTTGCCATATCTACATGCAATGGCTTTCCAACTGCTGAGGCTAAAGAAAAGAGACATTCTTTAACAAAATAAGTAGGCAGTAGATTAGGAAATGAAATCCAAGCCATTGCTTTCGATGTTTCTTCTCCTTCTTTGAATTTGGCGTCATAGATCAAAGTCCTCATCTGATACTCGTATCCATCTTTTGCTTTCAGATAGTATAGTTCCTTCGATGTAAGGTTGATGAATTTTTGCCATAGCATCAATCAAATTAGCATCTGCCTATCTCTAAGCAATCTAATGTTACAATCACCTTAATTCCACACTGAGCAGGAATTAATCTACACAACTCTTGAATGTCAGGCTAGATTTGGCTCGTTTAGAGGTTGATTTGAGAGGAAAGGCTATTTTGGGAGATTAGAGGCTATCGAGCAGAGGTATGTCTCTTGGCTAACCTTGTTAAGAGGGAAACCCTAGGATTTGACCTGTTTTCTATGTGTTAAAGGTATTGGGGGTAGTGCATATACGTGGTGATGAGCGTATATGCATTTACCAAGTTTATATGATGGCGGGGGTAGAATTGAATTGTTGTATGCCTCGTTTTGTCTACGTAGTCATATGAATCATGATTTATTTGACTTATGTGACTGCGTTTGCTCTCTTATTCATGCTAGAAATCATGCCTAGGCTTATGATCAATTGTGAAGGCATGGGAATTTATTCTTGATATGTTAAATCGCTTAACTAACCGTAGTCACATAGAGATTTCATGAGCATATATCTGTATGATATTAAATAAGTCCTCATGCATCTTTTATCTATAAATTCTTGATCAAATAAATGCATTTAAACAATAGATACGTGATTTGGATTGAGGAATTTTGGAACGAAGGTAAGCGTGCAGAGGAGATACAGTTATAGCACATTGGACTTGATGATCGGATATTGATTTATGAGGGATGCTATTATGTAACAATCCAATCAGTCATTTTGAGAATTTTTCATTCTGTTCGTTATTTTGAGGTCATAAGTAGCTTCATATGGTGTATTATGACTTGTGTGTATTGTAGGTTTGGGTTTTCGAGTGGCTCAGGATTAATTTGGAAGAATGATTCTTATTTTAGAAGCTTTAAGTTGGAAGAGTTCACCAAGTTTGACTTTTGTGAATTTGACCTCGGATCGGAGATTTTATGATTTTGTTAGGTCCGGATGGTGATTTTGGACTTGAGCGAATGCCCGGATTTGCATTTGAATATCTCTAGAAGGTTTTGTTACTATTTGGCGAAAGTTGGCAATTTGAAGACTTGGAAAGTTCATAGGTTTGACCGGGAGTTGACTTCAATATTATTGTTGTGTTCGAATTGTGGTTCCAGAAGTTGGAACATGTTCGTTGTGTCATTTGGAACTTGTGTGCAAAATTTTGAGGTGATTCCGAGTTGTTTAGATGTGTTCGGTGCAAGTTTGGAATTTGAAAATTTGAAATAGTTCATTAAGATTGAATTGAGATGCGACTCATCGTTTTGATATTATTATGTGTGATTTGAGGCCTCGAGTTGGTCCGTGTTATGTTCTAGGACTTGTTAGTATGTTCGGACGAAATTTCGAGGGGCTCGGGTGAGTTCCGGGGTGGGTTAGGACTATTCCTATGTGTTTTGGGAGTTGCTGATTGCTAGTGTTTCTACAGAGCTTCGCGATCGCGGAGCTAGTCTCGCGGTCGCGTAGAGGAATTTGGGGTTGTTGGTGTTTTGTTCATCGCGTTCACGAGTAAAGGACCGCGTTCGCGTTTATGGGCTGGAGTTATTTGTCCTTCATGTTTGCATAGGCTGGTTGCGATCGTATTTCAACAAGGGAGCTGAGGGGGTTTTAGTCATCGTGTACGCGTGGGAGGCGATGCATTCACGAAACTCAGGCATATGTGGTCATCGTGTTCATGTGGGAGTTGTCGCGAATGCGTAGTGTATTTTAGCAGTGTTCTTTTTATTGCTTCGCGGTGGTGATGTGGATCCCGCGATCACGAAGGGTTCGCCTGAAGCAGCTATATAAAGCTCTATTTTGGACTTGGAACTCATTTTTATCATAATTTGAGATTTAGAGCTCGGATTTGGACTAGAAAAACATGCTTAATACTTTTCAATTGTTGATATCCGTGACTCTTATTATTCACGATATTGCTTATTATTTAGTTCTGAATCATGTGTTATACTTGGGCGGTAAGTATTTGGAAGCATCTAGCCTCGCGACTACTTCTTCGAGGTTAGACTTGATACTTACTGGGTATCAATTGTTGTGTACTCATACTACGTGTCTGCACATCTTTTGTGCAGATCCTCAGTTGGGTCCTAGCAGAGCCTCCTGATTGAGTTAGGAGGTTTCGCTGAGACTTAGGGTGAGCTGCACTTCATGGATCTACCTTGCAATTTCCGATTCTCTGCCCCTTTATTTCTATTTGTATTTCAGATAGCTTGAAATGTATACAGTCTTGATCTTATTCGTGAAGTTTGCTCGTGTACTTATGCCACCTAGTCTTGTGGAATATTGTGTTGGCCGTGCTAAGGTCGTGCTTGGGTTTTATTAGATATTATCGCTGGTTTGTTTTATTATTGTCTAAATTTATGATATGTCACTACTAATTAAATAAAATGGAGTTTGTTTTGAAAATTGCGAGTTGGCTTGCTTAGAAAGTTCGGCTAGGCGTCATCACGGCCTTGAGGTGAAATTTTGGGTCATGACTCTAACGGAGAAAATTACCCTCAAACCAAGCTTAGGCAATATACCTACCTCATCTAGACTAGTCTTTAACCTCGAATAGCATCGAAACCTCGATCCAGCCTTCTAGTTGTGCAAATCCAAGCCAAACATCATCCAAGAAAATCAACAATGTAATAGGAAATGATCTCAATACTTGAATCTTCAATCTTTGAAGAAATTTCCAAAAGTTTATCCAGGTCCATGTGCTCGGAGTTCGAAACTAATACCAAAATTGGATGAGCCATAACCTACCAAGTCCAAATATATAATTAGTTTCCAAAATCGAGTCAAAATCGGCATTCAAATTCCCAAAATACACTCTCTTTAAGTGTAGGCAGAAACCTCAAATTTTCTTCCGTAGATCCACCAATAAAATACCAAAATCGAAAACAGAATCATAAATAATAATCAAATCTGAGTGAAAAATACTTACCCAAACCACGTGGGTGAAAATCGCCCTAATCCAAGCTCTCGATCCCAAAATATAATAAAATAAAGCTAAACGCTCGAATATAACATCTTGCCAAGGATTTCTACATCTGCAGTCAAATGGTCACTTCTGTGATGTCACATCTGTGGCAAAAACCTTCGCAGATGCAAGATTCACTTAACTTGCCGATCGCCCGCTTCAGCGACAAAATTTCGCATCTGCGGATGCGCTTCTGCGCAAGAACCCTTGCATAAGAGGCCCCGCACCTATGCAACTCCAGTGCAGATGCGATCCACTAGGACCATGCGTACTCCCTCTTCTGTGCACAAAGACTTGCTCATGCGGCTCCACAAGTACACTACTCCAGGCCGAAGGTGAGATGCAGCATATCCCTGCCAAATACCAACAATGCCCACATGCACTCACATGGTCCGAAAATCAATTCGAAACATTCCCGAGCTTCATCGGACTCCGTCCAACTATACCAGCAATTCCAAATACATCACCCAAATCTATCAAAAGGCTCCAAACATCGTAATTAATATCAAAGCCAAGAATCGTCGATCAAGATGAACCTCTTAAATTCATAAACTTCTAACTTCAAACCAAGTGTCCGAGTCGAGCCTTACCAATCCGGAATGAACCCAAACTTTGTACACAAGTCCCAAATGATAAATGAAGCTATTCCAATTCTTGGAACAACAATCCAACCCTGATGACGTCAAAGTCAACTCCCAGTCAAACTTGTGAACTCTCAAATTCTTCAAATTTCCAACTTTTGACAATTAGAGCTAAATCAACCTAGAAATCTTAAAATCCAAATTCGAACATATGCCAAAGTCCAAAATCACCATATGAACTTATTGAAACCATCAAAATCTAAATCCGAGATCGTCTACTCAAAAGTCAAATGTTGGTCAACTCTTCCAAGTTAAAGCTTTCGAATTGAAAATTACTCTCCCAAATCAACTCCGAACCTCTCGTAAATCGAAACCAACCTTATACGCGAATCATAATGCATAATGTGAAGCTATTCAATGTCTCAAATCGCCGAACGCAATGTTAAAACTCAAAATAAGCGGTCAAATCGTTACCCCCTAACAAGTCCAAAAATTATTATTTGCACCTATCAAAGGTCTCAAAACATAAGTACAACTACTCAAATTAATTGGTAAGATCAATATAAAGAATCCTAAAAAGCTTCAATTTGCATGCATTATTGCCGAGATGCCCCCGAGCCCATGGGGTCCACATTATCCTTACCAGTAAGTCTCAAAATCATATAAACCTAAGAAAAGTCTCAAATCAAAGGGATATGATGTTAAAATTCAAAACGACCTACTGGGTTCTCATAGTTATTATCTTTTTCCTTGTTCTAGAAGCTAAGAATGTGGCAGCCTTTTAGGAGTTTGGTAGGAAATGATATCAACAGCAATCTTAGGGTATTTATGTTTAAATATCCAACATTTACAATGTAACAATATGTTGAGCGAAAAGGCATATTCATATTTTCTCCCAATTTTCTTTCAATTTTATTATTTTATCCCTTTTCTTTTGGTTGTGGGCCAATTTCTCTTGATTATTCTAGAAATTTAAGTGGAATCGTAGTGGAGGGGACAACGGGTCAGCGGCAAAATTAGGTGAGTAAATGACTTCTCGGAACAACTGTAGTGAGAAAAATATGTATTTTCCCTAGTATTTACCCAAAGAAAATATAAATATCTAGTGCATGCAGATATCAACTATTGTACAAATTTAGAATGGGTTCTCGGAAGCACCTTGAAAGGCAGTTTCTGGATGATATCATTGAAGGTACAAGTAATAATAGTGAACCAATTTATCGTGGTGTTTCCCGCCCTTCACATGAAAAAGATAGAAAAAGAATGAGATTCAAAGCACATATGAAGTCGTTTTTCTGATATGGACAACTATCTCCTAAATAGACATTCTAGTATATACTAACGGAGCAAAAGTATATTTGCAAGTCAATGCTCATAGTACACTGATGTGAAAAGCACTCTAGTATAACTATCATTTTGAAAAATAGTTATTAATGGTGTCTTGTCCATTATTGAAAATTATTTTGGTAAAAGGGAAATCTGTAAATACCAACTTTGACTCGCATATAGCAATGCTAATCTATTATCAAAAGATATCTCCAAAAGGAGCATCCAAATCTCCATGGCACTAAGACAAATGTGTCATACTACTCAATTGCACAAAATCTCAACAAGATGTCTCACAAATAAGGGTGGAACATTAATGTTTTGCCATGATGAACTTTTGTATATTCGTAGGAGCAACCTATTTTCTAATTTATAGTTTATAGCTCAGCTACAATCTAATGTATAAAAAGATTAGTTACCATTTGAAGACTTTTAGTAATGATTCAATCAGTCGTTTTGATTTCTAGCATCTCATTCTCTAATTTGAGATTTTGAGTAGGTTTGAATGATATTTTGTGACTTGCGGTTATGGGTGATTTGAACCTCAAAGGGGCTAGGAGATGGTTTATAACCTTATCATGCTATTATGATGCTTAAAGAGCTTAAGTAGCACCTTACCCTCCGACTCTTGTAATTCACTTTAGTTTATGTTATAAAGCTTCCAATAAATTTATATATTGTATTTGAACTTAGAATATATATTCGGAATAAGACCCAAGGCGCTCAAGAGCATTTCGGTGCAATTATATAAGAGTTAGAACTATAAAGATTCTTTAAGTTGACTTGAGTCTTCGTTTTGATTTGTGGCGCTTCGTTTCATGTTTCGAGCCTTTGAAAATTTTCATATATGGATATGTCGGGATAATTTGGAGGGGTCCCGGTGAGTTTTTGGCGTGTTTGGAGGAGATTTGTATGAAAAACCAGCAAGCTCCATTGGAACAGACCTGCACGTTGTGAGGCATGGCATGATAGGGTAATTTTCTAGAGATTTGACCCTTTTGTTTAAATAGCCTTCATTTCATATTTTGAGTTTATTTCACCATTTTTGAAGCTAGGAAATTTGGATTGAAGCAATTCTTCAAGGATTTATCGTCTACAACATTGTGGTAAGTGATCTAACTCGAATATGTAATTATATCATGAATCTATTATCACTTTATGTTATAAACATGAATTAAAGGTGAAATTTTGGAGAAAATGCAGAATCATTTAAATGATAATTTGAATTCCTAAATGATTTTAGATTGAAAATATAAGCATAGTTTTGGACTCGTGAGGTTATGGGTTAACAGGATTTGACATTGGTTTTTGAGTTTGACCATGTGAGATCGAGTTTGACTTTTAGTTAACTTTTGACCTAACTTTAGATTTTGATTGATCTAGTAAATCCAATAGCTTTATCTGACACCCTTGAACACTCTATGACTAGATCGAGGTCGTTTAGCGGATTTGGACCGAGACAAGGGTGTTCTTCAGGAGTAGCGTATGCTTGGCCCAAGTTAAATTAAGACTTCGCCTTAATGAGAGAATATTTCTCAAATCGTCTTGCTTGCTATGTGTTATATGTTGTCGGTATGTATATGCGAGGTGATGAGCGTATACGCGAATGTCATCTGATTCTATATTCGGGTAAAAGGATAAGCTTCATATGCTTACTTATTTACTTGATTTAATTGTTGTATGACTACTTGAACATTCGTGCTAGTATTATGTTAAAGGTATTTTTTTGCATGCTACTTTAATGTGATAATGTTATGTATATTGGATTACATGAGTTACTTGTTAGTCATACACTAATTATTTTTAATCTTTCAGTCATGACTATTTGTGCATCTTCTGCTGGTATCATGTTATAGGCATCTCTTCACATGCTAGTTTAACATGATAGGTTATATGTATGCCAGATACTCTCTTGATAGTCATGCACTAAACATATGTATCTTTATTTGCATATGAGGTTCACACATAAATGTGATTTTAGCACGTTGATTTGTCCATGCGAGTTATGTTGAACATTTTGCTTTTGCCATGTAGTTAGGACGTGTGGATTCACATTCCTGTAGAGGTATCAGTTATGGCATATTACATCATGTTCCTATAAGGTTTAAAGGATTTAAAATCTCGTTTATGTATGGATTTGGATCACATGAATCGTCCTTACATGTTTCACTCTTGATGATGGCATACACACGGGTTTGTGAGAAACTGATGAGTTTTGGTTGATTTGCAATACTGATTGATTTGAGCGTAAACGTGGAAACTTTATTTGGTTTAAGTGATCCTTTATTCTACTCATGCATTCTTACATACTATAATTGTGCATGTCATTATGTATGCTATTTTGATGCATTACACACATGCATAGAACTTGTAACGGGCATTTATATAAGCGCTTAGTTGTGTATATCAATAGATATATATTATTTTTATGCACTAATACATGCATTGAACTTGCTAGCGAGATATGGTGTATCGTTTTATATGCTCTATTATGATATTATTATATGGTTTGATCGTGATTAGCTTATTATGCTGCTTCTATGCACTTTCTCGATTGTTTTTATATAGTATATAAATTGCACAGGTAAATAAGAGAGTATTTTGACTAAATTCTCGTCACTACTTTATTGGGAAAATAATTAGTGATACTTACTAAGTACTGTGCCTATATACTCATATTATACTTTTGCATATGTGTGCAAATATTGGAGTTGAGTAGTTACAGAGTTTTTAAGCGAGCATTGAAGATACATTAGCGTCCCGTTGCTATCTGTCATTTTGTTCATGGTAGCGAAGGACCTTATACCTCTGCTTTATATATTTCAAACAAATATTGTATTTTTTTCATACCAGCATTGTATTTCTATTCTTAGTAGCTCATGACTTATGACATTATTTCTTGGAGTAGCTTTTATTGAATTCCGCATTTTAACCTCATTATTTATATGGCAATTTTCTGCTCGAGTTATATTAATGTGGGTTGGTTCACCTAACAGGTTAGGTTAGGTGTCATCACGACTTAGTGAAAATTATGTCGTGACACTTTCATGTAAAGGAAATTTAAAGATGATAACTACTGCTCCTAAGCTGATTATTAACGTTTTTTAAAATACTTACCTCTTAAGTATGAATTTCTAGTCTAAGGTGCACAAATTGGGCATTTAACAATTCTTAACCCACTTCTTTTGTCCATTTTTGGGGAGGTTGTACAAGGAAAAGGGAGGAAAGCAAAAGGATGTTATTAGTAAATTAAAACTAGTTTTGGCAGGACTGAATAAAACCCTTGGGAAATGAGGTACAGAAATTAATGAATACATTCTTTAGTCATTAAATCATCATAACCAATAAAATCGAGTATCCACCATCTTCAAGGTATCAAAATAACAAAATACTGCAGTTTCAAAGTGTGTGCCGTTTTTCTAACAGCTTAGACATATCCAACTTGAGAACCTACTCCACAAAAAATCTACAAACAGAACAGCCAATAAACCACTATTCAAATGTAATCTCAGATTATCATATTGATCAAATGGACAGACACGCTATAATCTAAAACAAGTGGAGCTATGAACACCAATTTCCTAAGTGTCAGCGGATAGAAGTGAATAAATAAATATACAAATCAAAGAAAAACTAGCATTCCCTCTCCAATGCCTGACTAATCTTTACATGTATAATACGGTAAAAGTTTCTTTTGTCACGTATTTATCGGGATGATAAATGCAAGTGGCCGATGTAGTATGATTTTATCAACTTTTACCGGGCTTTAACGCCTCTGAAATGCCAATGCTTACATTCTTCTGCTTCCCTTCTCGCCAATACCAGTGTCTTGCATCATAGCTAGATATTCATTGTAATAGATTCGTCCATCCTGAAATATTAATATGGGTAGAAAACATTGAGTTTGAGCAAAGAGATTAGAAGAAATTCTACTAGACTTAACCCTGCATGGTTCTCCAAAGATATCACAAGAAATTTTAAGAGGACAGAGGGATGTCCATTATCTTGATCAACTTCACGCAAAAGTTCTTCGATGGGGATATTGCTCATTCCAAACTGCTCACACACGTGTTGCAGCTCACCCTTTGTGATATACCCACTACCATCTTGATCAAAATAAGAAAAAGCCGCATACATGTGATCCTCCTTTTGAAGTTTATTTAGATGGAGAATAGCAGCTATAAACTCGCCATAGTCAATGGCACCGCTATTATCAATGTCTGCCTGCAATTGTACAAAGAAGCTTGTTTGAGAATGGATCAAGTTTGACAATATATGATTAGGAATATCTGAATGTCTGAAGAAGCAACTAGAAGAAAAAGTATTCAACATTTCACTAATAATTTTACTGATAGAAAGTTAAATTCATATTCCAAAAAAGGTTGAGCTCTCATATGCTGTTTGTCACTTCAAACTTCAAAGACATCATTGATTATTTGCTTGAATAACTTGTAAGTTCTCCAGGATGTATATTCTTAATTTAGTTGTTACTTTGGTTGAAGACAGTAAAGGTTGGCATTGGATTGGATGAGTGAAGAGCCTCTTCACTTGCTGAAGGAATTTAGCACCAGATATCACCACTAGTGTAACTTTCTTATCAAAAAGCCAAATCTTGCTGTTAGTTCAATAATTACAAGATACTAACTAATATGAGTTCATTAGATACTCCTCATTATTGCCTCCTCTGCGGAAAATTTACCCGGCGCTAAAACGAAATCTTAAATGTGTCACACGTAGAACCAGAAAACAAGAGAAACAGAGAAGTTGAAATGTACAGCAAAACTGACTCAAGAGTTTCAAAATACTTAACAACGATTTAACAAAACCAAGAATTTCTTCTTTTTTTTTGCTTTGAGGGGGAAACTAGGATCATTTCTGGCACAATGACTTGTTTGTTCAAAACTTTTTATTAATGCGCATGATCCTAATGGGACGTGTTTCAGCAAAAGAGCATTTCCTTCTCGAGCCTTTAAAAGGGCATCAGGTGAACAGTTGGGCGCTCTAGACTCAATGGTAAAAAGCATGCTTTTGAGAATGTCACTAGGAAATGCAACTTAGTGATATCCTCTTTTTTCTGCTCACTTAAACCACTCTAGGTTTGGTTGTTTCTTCACTCATTATACCATTTTTATTCTCACTAGATAGGAAGAATATTTTCCAAGATCCTTTTGAGCGATCAAGCTGCAATCGAGCTTGGAGTGAATTAGTTAGCGTAGGTCCGTGAGAAGAAGTCTTCAATCTTGATTTTCTCCTATACAATGTGTTCTTCAGTTCATCTCGTCCAGTGGGTTAGTATACTGAAATATGTAGCTAGATCAACAGGAACAAGGTGGGAAGGTACCGTTTTGCTGAAGATATTGAGGCACATTAAAAGAGTTTAAAATCAATGAAAGAGTTATAAGCTATGTTGCTCGAACTCTCCCAAAATGTCACCAGGTGCATGTCAGATACTACTTTTAGTGCGAAGAAGATAGACACATGATTATGTCCTTGACTAGCATCATTTTTCACAGAACAACAATACATGTTTAAATTATCTTTGGATCAGAGGTAGTTAGACCTGCTGTTATGACTGGAGATATGACGCCTGAACCTGATGAGTTCACTGTGGTGTCCTTTTAGCCCTGTTCTGAATCAGAATTACATGATTAGACAATTCCCTAGTAAATAACAGATTGCATTTCGCAGAATGTATTAGTAAATTTAACATATTATCCATTTTTTACAGTTTAGTAGCAACATTTGCCTTTGAAGTCCAACTCAGTTTAAGAATATTTTGATTCCAATAATTTTTTAGATATTTTATTAATTTAAGCCTTTAAAAATAAATTAAATTTGTTAAAGTAATCCGAAGTATGATATGACCAATGGTCAACTCATACCCAATCACAGGCTGAAGCCATCTACTTATTTATTAGCAACATTAGTCCAGAGAATAGCTAGTCTAAATCAAATTTTTAAGAGTTTTTGATGATTATTATACAAGTGATAGAGTCAAGAAGTATTGTCTCTTTTTTAATCATCACGTTAGTTCCTAAGAAGTCTCATTCAATAGGTATTAGCCTGTACTGTTAGTAGTATTTATGAAATTATGACTGAGGTCATATGCAGAAGCTGTTCTCATACAATCAATGATCCGTTGTACTTTTGGAGGGACGTAGTCCTCATATCCTGTTCTTTGATTAGTCTTAATCCTTCCTCTGGTATTCCTAATTGGGTACTATGCTCTATTTATTCCCATGCAGCATTTATGTTCTCTTTATCTTCCTGTCTCGGGAGTACATCTGCTATTAAGTGTGTGTTTCTTGGGATCCCCATATTATTCCTTAACAATTGGAGCGTGGACAACATAATATGGGGGTCCGCAATTGAGTAAATCAAGAATTGGAATGGGTTTGGCTTGATATCATGTAAAGAATTACACCTTGGGTCTAACTCAATCTCAAAAGCTAGCTCATAAAGGGAAGATTACTTAAAATCATATAAGAAGACCACAACCCATTTCCCAACCAATGTGGGACATACCAGCTTCCAAAATTGAACAATCAGTTTGCAGATATACTCACCAAGTGCATCACCGGTCCACAACTCATATATATACATGAAGCTTCGGGTACACACGACACTTATCACCCACAGTAGAAGTGTCAAATAGCTAATCTAGACTTACTTAAATGTGTATATATGTAACATTCTATCTAGTCGTGTCTACATCGGATAAATATAGCACATTATAAAGTGATTCTATAAAAGAATTTAGTTGTTAGATAGTTATCTTTATGCACTTCCAGTATTATCTTTTTTCCCAGGTTATCTTGTTTCTCACTATGATCATTGTTCGCTACTGCTGTTAACATGTCTAGTAGGTCACTTCTGAGGGTTATGGTTGAGAGGATTTCTAGAAGACTTGATAAACCAAACACTTTGTATATTATGCTGTCCTGGCATTCACGTAGTTCTTTAGGTTATTTTCCTCTCTAAGCATTCACATAATTCATAATTATTCTTCCCTCTAGTATGCCTTATCAGTTTGCTTTCTCTATCACTTTTAAGGGGTCAATCAACAGATTGGAAGGTTGACAAATTAATACCTTTTCAGGAAGAGTTGACCTTGTTTGAGAAGACCGTTTACTAATTGTATTTTGCTTGTGAAAATGTTTCTTTTGGAAGGGACATGGTTGTGGTTCTGCATTCCCTATACTATGAATTAAAATCAAATAGAGCATCTTAACTAAATGGTTGCCATACAAGATCAGGTATAATATTATCACCAAACATATTCCCCATGTCCGTCCTTTGAAGTGAAAAATTAACAGAAGATTATTTTGATAGCCTATCAGTGCTTACATGTTCTTTCATAGTAGTGCTCCTTTTATGGGATTCTAGTTCTTGAAATTTTCACTTGTTTCTTACACCTTTAGGGGTCGTTTGGTAGGAGGTATTAGAAAAAATAATGCAAGCATTAGCTTTGTGCATTACTAATCCCTTGTTTGGTACATTTTTCAGCCAGTACATTCTATTTGGTATTATCCTATGTATAACTAATACATAGCAAATGGTATTAGCAATGCAATAATTTTTAATACTTGCATAAACATGGACCAAGCTGAGGGAGAGGAAGGCCCGTGACTTGGACCAAGTGAAGTGCATCAAAGACGAGGACGGCATAGTATTGATGGACGAGGCGCATATTAACGAAGATGACAGACATACTTCCATAAACTGTTAAACAAGGAGGGGGACAGAACCATTGTGTTGGGTGCTTTTAGGTACTGTAGGTGTGTTAAGGTCAAAAGGTGGAAGGGGCGATGCGTAAGATGAGTAGGGGCAGAGCGACGGGGTCAGACGAAATCCTGATGGAATTTTGGAAGAATGCGGGCCGCGAATACTTGGAGTGGCTTACTGGGTTGTTTAATGTTATTTTTAAGACGACGAAGATGCCAGAGGAATGGAGGTGGAGTACAATGGCTCCGTTGTACAAGAACAAGGGTGATATCCAAAGTTGCAACAACTATAAGGGTATAAAGCTGTTAAGCCACACTATGAAGGTTTGGGAGAGGGTGGTGGAAGCCAAGGTTAGGAGGAGTGTGTCTATTTCTAAGAACCAGTTCGGATTCATGTCGGGACATTCGACGACAGAAGCTATTCATCTGGTGAGGAGATTAGTGGAGCAGTGTAGGGAAAAGAAGGACTTGCATATGGTGTTCATTGACCTTGGAAAAGCGTACGACAAATTTCGGAGGAAGGTTTTGTGGAGGTGTTTGGAGGTTAGCAGCGTTCCGGTAGCGTATACTAGGGTGATTAAGGATATGTATGATGGTGCTAAGACTCAGGTGAGAACTGTGGGAGGTGAATCAGAACACTTCCTAGTTGTGATGGGGCTACACCAGGGATCGGCCCTTAGCCCATTTTATTTGCCTTGGCGATGCACGTGCTGACGCGGCACATCCAAAGGGAGGTGCCATGGTGCATGTATTTGCCGATGATATAGTATTGATCGACGAGACACGAGACCTTGGAGTCTAAAGGTTTCAAGTTGAGCAAGGACCGAAACATAATACTTGGAGTACAAATTAGTGATGGGACTCAAGAAGCAGACGTGGATGTGAAGCTTGATACTCAAGTTATCCCCAAGAGGGGTAGTTTCAAGTATCTCGGGTCTATTATCCAAGGTAACGGGGAGATCGACGAGGATGTCACACATCGTATAACAGTGGGATGGATAAAATGAAGACTCGCATCCGGTGTTCTATGTGATAAGAATGTGCCGCCAAGACTTAAGGGTAAATTTTACAGAGTGGCGATTCGACCTACTATACTGTATGGGGCTAAGTGTTGACCAGTCAAGAACTCCCATTTGCAGAATACGAGAGTAGCTGAGATGAGGATGTTGAGATGGATGATTGGCTGTACCAGGAGAGATAAGATTAGGAATGAAGCTATTTAGGACAAAGTGGGAGTAACCTCTGTGGAGGACAAGATGCGAGAGTCGAGGCTGAGATAGTTGGGGCATGTTAAGAGGAGAAGCATTGATGCTCATGTTAGGAGGTGTGAGAGGTTGTCCATAGCGGGTTTGAGAAGAGGTGAGGTAGGCCAAAGAAGTACCGGGAGAGATGATTATGCAGGACATGGCGCTGCTCCACCTTACTGAGAACATGACCCTTGATAGGAAAATGTGGAGGTCGAGGATTAGGGTAAAAGGTTAATAAGTAGTTGATAGTTTCTCCTTTACTTACCTGTAGTACTAGTAACACTCTATGTCCCTTCATATTCTTTGATTTATATTACGTCATGTTGTTTAGTTCACTTCAGTTATCATATGTCCCTGTTATTACTATTTGGTACTACTTATTCTTTTCCCTTTCTTGTTCTTCTTTCTTTCTTTTCCTGATTTTTTTCCTCCTCCTTTTTCCTCCTCTTCTTCTTCTTCTCCTTCTTCTTCTTGTTTTTCTGAGCCGAGGGTCTATTGGAAATATCCTCTCTACCTTCACTAGGTAGAGGTAAGGTCTGCGTACACACTACCCTCCCTAAACCCCACCTGTGGAAATATACTGGGTTTGTTGTTGTTGTTGTTATTGTAATCCCTCAAAACCTATTCCAAATACTTTTCGCCATATTTTGTATATTTTTATATTGTGATATTTTAATTAATTTTTCCCCTTTAGCATTCTACTATTATCAGAATAATACTATCATATTTAATACTAAATTTAATTTAGAATTCGTTCAAAATAAACTGAAATTTTCTTTATTTGTTAAAAATCTACCCATTTTTTTAATAATTGGTGCTTTTTATTATATTTCATAGCAATTAAATTTTTTTTCTCTTTCGACTTTAATATTTCAATTAGTTTTCTATTTTATTTTGCTCACTTGTAGAAAAAGTTGGCTTTAGAGGGAGTAAAGAATGTGGAGGGTAATAAAACTGATGCAATAAAATAGTGTACAAAGTTAAAGAATGTTGAGGGTATTTTTGTAAACAACTAATTCTTTTAGAAATTATGCAATGCTTTAATACATCAAACCAAACAGTGGATAAGAAATAATCTCAGCATAACTAACGCCAGCATAACTAATCCCAGCATTACTAATACCAGCATTACTAATACACCTTATTCAGCACTATTCTTATACCTCCTACCAAACGACCCCTTAGTGGTTCGTGGTAAGGAGTTGCTTCATCTTGCTTATGTCCCGTACTCAAACAACACTAGAAGTTACCTAAGTCATCTACTTCTTGAAATATGTTCTTGAGATGGGTTTCAGGTGAACCTATCCAATACTATGAAGATCTTTATTTGGAAGGTACCATGATATACCTCCGATGTAGGATCTAAGTTTTGAGGAAGTAGAAGATGAGTGTATAAGGAGTAATCGCTAGGCTTTTGCTGCTCATGGGGAGTCTAGTGGAGTCTAGTGATTCTTGTATGTCGGTTATAGCAATCCTAATATGGTCCGAAGCAGTCTCCTCGAGTATGGCTTGGTAAATTCATCAATGTTGTTTAGGAATTTGGCATGACTCCAGTGACGGTAACTTTTATTGACACTCTGGTCCAAATCTTTGCATGTATCTAGTGGTTTATGTTGATAATATAATTATCACATGTAAGTGTGGTGTTGCTGGGGTATAAATCAGAAGAAATTGTGGAGAAAGATTCCAGTGTATACCTGGGGGACAGTGTGGAATGAAAGAAATTTCAGGTATTTTGAGGATCAAAGAAATTCTATCCAGAGAATAAAATTGAATTGCATATTACTGTTTTTATTTTGGTGTAAGAGCAACCCTGTAAATAATTGCGAACCTATACTCGAAATCATAGAGCCCCTATAAGTTTTGTCTAGGGGAATCTCTTTTATTTTGCCAATCTGGGGATGTATTTTGTTTTCTCAGTACAAAGGTTGTACTGATAGATATATGAGTACCATTCTCCAAAAAAAAAAAAAGTAATCACATGTAACAGTTACGAGAGTATCACCAAGCTAAAACATCATCCTTGTAGCACTTCCAAACCAAGGAACTTTCTCAGTTGAAATATTTAACATTTCCTAGGCATTGAAGTTGTCCAATCTAGATCAAGTATTGTCATATCAGAGAAAGTATGCCCTTGATATTCTCAAGAAGACAAAAATGACAGATTGTAAGCCTATAGATATTCCTAAAGATCTGAATGTTAAGCTTCTACCTGATCAGGAAGTGCCTCTTAGTGATCTTGGATGATATAGAAGACTGACTGACAAGTTGAATTATCTTTGGTGACTCCATCAGACATTGCTTTTCCCAGTAAGCATTATAAGTCAATTCCTGAATTCTCAATGAGATAGTCATTGGAATCCAGTAATGCGGATCTTCCGATATATAAATTCTGCCCCAAGTAAGGAATTACTTTATGAGGATCTGAGCAATTTGTTGGGTATATAACCAGATTAGGCAGGATCACTGTCTGACAGATGCCCCACTTCCGGATATTGTGTTATGGTTGGAGGAAATGTAGTGTATTGAAAAAGTAAGAAACAAAATGTAGTTAGAAGATCCATCGCAAAAGCAGAACACTGAGCCATGGCACTAGCAACTTGCAAACTCATATGGGTCAAGCAGCTAATGAAAAAGTTTAAGTTTGGATAGATCGGTCAGATGGAACTTATGTGTGATAATCAAGTTGCACTTCATATTGCTTCAAATCAGGTATTCCATGAGTGGCCAAGCATACTCTCAGGAGACATTTTCATAAAGTTCGTGAAATCAAATGATTAGCTTGCAGATATGTTCACCAAGTCAGATGCTAGTTCCCGAATGAGTAACATATCTGACAAGCTTGGTACATAAGATCTGTATATACCAGCTTGAGGGGGAGTGTTATGATTGTACATATATTTTGCATATCACTTAGGATTATGAGGAAATTTTTTAGAGTGATTGTCTCTTGTAATTAGGTAATTATTTATTTTCATTCCTCGCATAGGATCTCCTATCTCCTCTCAATTTAAGAAGGTCATGGAAGATCAATTCCTTTTTCAAATCATGTTGCAACTGCACGAGCCCTTCCTGCGTGCCACAAATGACCTACAATGAAGAAGAATCCTAGAAAAAAATGACAAGTAGTTAACCAACTTCTAGGAGAGACGTAATTGACTGCATTGATCTCGGCAGCTATGTTAAATATTCTTTTGTTGCTAAATGTTACGGCCTAAATGCTAAACATTAAACCTACTTGTTCGGATGGGTGTTCACGTTGAAGTGTTCCGGACCGGGTAACTTAGTGCAACAAGAAAAATTTCATTGAGAGGAATTTGAGTAGTTTGCTGTTAAACACCCATATATTGATGGAAATCAACGAAGGTTTCTCTCATTCTCCCTTACTTGCGTAATATTTTTACACATTTCACTAAGCTCCTGCCAGCTTGGGAAATCTAAGGTAGGGGGAGTCTTTTGTATCAAAATAGTTTAGGCATATATTTTGATATAAGCTTGCATGTTGTAACAATACTTTATTCGTATCTAGATTTGATGCACCATGTGCATATATTAACCTTCGAAATCAAAAGACAGCAGTTTAGACCTCCCTCGTGGAGCCTTTTCAACACACCATCTTTTGTTTCCCGTTAGTCCAGTAATTTCAATCTTGTAGAGTTTTACGTGATTTAGAAGTAGACTCTTCAATGGTTAATAAATTTCAAACTTAATAGCAAGAAATAGAAACAGTAGTCTGGAGGTTACACACCTCCAGTGTGCTGATGACACAATAAGTAGGTGTTTGGATATGAATTCCAATTTTTTTTTTTCAAATTTGGAATTTCACTAAAATTTGAATTGAAGATGATGTTGTGTTTGGTTATAATTTTTGCAACATATTTGGATATCTTTTTTTCAAATATTTTGCTACTAAACACTAGCAACCTTCCCACTTTCAATACCAGTTTTTCAAATTTGAAAATGCATTTTCAAGTGAGATTGGAAAAATTGTAAGATTTTGATAACCAAACATTGTTTTCAAAAAATAATTTGAAAAAAAGAAAAAATTTCTTATGTCCAAACGGGCTCTAAATTTCTGTGATACAAAAGAGGAGCAACTGAGGTTTATGAGAATTATCTTGGTATCTTTTTAAGGCATTTCAGGACTTCACATCAATTGGAGAAAAAGCCACCTCTTCCCCATCAATGAAGTTCCTGAAATGGAGCAATTGGCACCGATTTTGGGTGGAGAAGTAGGAAGCCTACCTACTATTTACCTTGGTATGCCTTAGGGAGCAAAGTCTAAATCCAAGGAGATATGGAATTCTGTTACGAAAAATGTGAAAAGAAGCTTACTAGATGGAAATCTCAATATCTGTCTGATTCTCTTCCATCCCTCTTTCCCATTCCTTCAGGGGTTATTAAGAGACTTAACAGACTTAGAAGATCCTTTCCATGGCAAAGAAATAAAGAAAAAGGGGTTGTTCATTTGTTTAAATGGAAATCTTTTATAATTGGCAAAGCTCATGGTGGTTTAGGCATTAGGAACCTGAAGAACCAAAACAAGGCCCTAAAGATGAAATGGCTATGGAGATACTCTCAGGAAATTGAAACCTTATGGGATAGAGAAATCAAAGCTAAATATGGAGAGGAAGACAAGTGGGTGTCAAAGGTAGATAACACAGCATATGGAGTTAGTCTATGGAGGTAGGTCCATTAGGTTACTTTGGCTTGTGATGAAGAGTCATTCAGATGCATGGGAAAATTGCTTTCCATCACAGGGGGTGAAACGTAGATATCTCTAGAGTTTATTTATAGCCTATTTAGAGGTTTTATTAGTTTGAACTGGAATACGTTGTTTATTAAAGTAGAAGGTGCATATTGTAAATTCTTCAACCAACTGACTACGCTTCATCAACAGCTCACACAAATCATAATTATGCTGCAAAAAATTGAATGTTGGGTTTGATGAGTACTTATGTGAAGACATGATATAACAAACTAGAGTGTCCCCTGTCTTAAAGTTTAAGTTTGTATAGGAGACGTTTAGATAAATCAACATAGTATAAGAGCAGCCAGAAGTCCTAGGTTTCAAGTTTCCACTACCCATTATCAAAAAGTATTTCATCCGCTTGACCCCAAAAGGGAAAAAAAAAAGACCCAGATTTGCTCCTGAGTAGGTCTGTGGCATAATCAGGTAGATTAGAGTGTCCCTCTCTAAAACTTTAAGCTTTTATATGAGAGGTTACTCTATTCAACACATAGAAGAATTCTCAAGAAATACGAAGTTTTAGCATCATCCAAAGTACATTAGCTACACCCATTAATTAATAGTCATAAATTCAGAGAACCTAAATGTTGGACGTGAAACAGAAAAGGAGAGAGAACCTTTAACTGTATTGTTAAGAAGAACATACAAGAGCAGTTCTTATATATGAGTTTTGGGTTTCACGTAATAAGGATAGTTACCTAATTCTTTGGATATCTAACTATCTTGGCATAATCAATAAGAATATTTCACACAATAGTCATAATTATTCTCTTGACTTTCACCAATGACAAAATAATAAAGAATATTCTGCAGTATGTTCTTATTGATTTTCTCAACTTATAACATCCATCCTCAAACTCAAAGTGGAGAAACAATTTGAGTTCTCAAATCAAAACTGGGAGGTATCATTGGAAATAAATTAACTTGATGTTGTCATTAGACAAGACTGACTTAGCGTGAGCATGAGACAAAATTGACTTGGTGCTGTCGACCAGTGAGATACTGACTTGGTATGGAGCTACAGCGAATCAGTGGACATGTCTGAACTGGAGAACATATAAGCTGCCAGTTTCACTAGATTGATGACATAGACAAGTTTACTGTCAGCTTGACCAAATCCAGCAATCCATGATATTAATATGCGCCAAATAGGCGATGATTAATAATAACATGATGGTACTGCAATAACATGTACTGATAACATTAGCCCCAGATAATTAATGGTCTGTGAGATGCATCAAATTATCAAAGTATCCATTCTTGCCAAAGATCTGGAAGGGGCTATAATGAAAGAGACCTAGAGTTAGCCATGTAAATGATGATGAACTCTGTTTCGTACATTAACTGGAAGAAACATTTTCAAAAATAATATTACATTATGCTCTATGAAAATACAACAGACCCACAGCAAAGGGCTCCTTTCACATAGAAAACCACTCATGAATTAAGGACTGATGTTTTTTTTCTTAGAAACAACCTCCTTAGCTAATAAAAATGGCAAAGCACCTTCTAGGTATGCTTTTGAGTTTGACAATAAGGAGCTTTACGCCTAAAACATAACCATGACTCTTAAAACAGCTAAAAACTTTATCCTTATAGGCATGTCTATAGTTCATGCATCAGATAAAAAAGCAACACATAATGTAGTGTTGCTGGAACAGAGTTCATCCGAGCCAAGCGTTTAATAATGAACTACCTCATAAAGCATTGCAAAGTTCTCATGATGTTCCAACTCAAATAAAGTATTATTAGCAATTGATTGATCTAGGCGAAATACATAAAGAACCCCATTAAGTTGTCCTCAACGACCAAGCAGACACCTCAACTCAGCCTATAACCAAACAAACACTTCTGATTGGGAAGAAGTGTGTCTCGTAAACCCCTTGCACTGACATGACAAAATGTGTGTGTTACACTCATATTGGAGCGCGTGAAACTCTTTATAATTAGGTTTATCCTTTTTTTCTTCCGAAACTCAATGTGGACCCCACCTAATTCTTTCTCTTCCAGCACTCTTCTCCAATATTTTTTCCATGGAAAATCTTCTCCCATTTATAACCTTTTTCCCTTCTTTTCCTTCTTGCTTATCTTTTTATTCCATGTCCTTGTCATTTAATTACACCTTCTGAAAAGTATCTCATCAATTGTGGTTCAAATTCCATTATCACCGTCGACGCCACAATGTTTTCCGGTGACCTCAACTCTCACTCAGGCTACAGTACCTCTATTAAGGACCTCAATTTGACTGGGTTAACTTCTATTTACAAAATTGCAAGAACTTCCACACAACTTTCTTCGAATTAGCTCCAAATAGAGAAAGTGGGGTTAAATGGTACAACTTCATTTCTAACCTAGTTAAATTGAGTGGAGGAGGTTTGGCAGGCGGCGGTGATAAGGTGGCGGGCGGCTGTGGGGACGATGGTCTTGGGGTAGGGAAAGTTACAATAACTTTTTAAAACAAAATACACGCGTCATTTAATGATTTGTCTATTTGATACGTCATCCGCAAATTGTAACTAACACATGAGGTTTGTTGGTCTCGGGTGTTTAGTTTACCTACTTTATTAAAAGCTTTAAGTGTCTAACTGGAAATGGGGTGAGTTGAGGTGTCTACCTAGTCGTTGAGGATAATTTAAAGGGGGCGTTTATGCATTTTGCCATCAATCTATAAAGATGACTCCTTGACATAAAAGAGATCATAAAATTTCTAGGAAGCTCTGAGTATATGACAAAACAAATAAGTTAGATCAACACCACTATTAAAGAAAATGTTTTGCAAGTGGAATACCTGGCTTGAAGAACATTGATAACCCAAAAGTCAATTGTCTTGAGGGGTGAATCCTCATCCTGATTAAGAAAAAGGAAGTTCTCAGGTTTGAGGTCCCTATGCATGTCACCCATGGAATGGCATGCTTCCACAACACCTACAATTACCCTAGCAAGTTCAGCTGCCTTCTTCTCACTGTAATGTCCTCTCTGTATAATCCTGTCGAAAAGCTCCCCACCTCCACAAAGCTCCATTACAACATGTACTGCAACGGCATCCTCATAAGCTCCCAGTATTTGTACCACACTAGGGCTCCCTGCCAAGTGGTGCATTGTCTGAATCTACCTTCTTACATCCTCCACATCCTCCTCGCTTGTCAACTTCCTTTTAGCAATGGATTTACATGCGAATTCCTTTCCGTGTACCTTGTCCACACATAGAAATGTCGTCCCGAATTGCCCTTGTCCTAGCTTCCTCCCTTAACTATAAATGTCCTTCAAATTTCCAGTTTTTCTTCCCAAAACGGATTCAATTTTAAGACCTAAACTCGATATTCGAGTAACATGACTAGGCTTGTTCTGTTTCACTGCCTCCACCGGCTTATTATTATCATTAACATGTGCATTCTTGTCGTTATTGCCCTCCATATTGGGGGCATCAACTGATTTACCAGCATACTCAGCCTCCCCAGTAATCTTAAGGTGTGGAGGTGGGGTACTCTGAGTGGCAGATTTATTAGAGTCACAGCCCTTAGCATCTGAAACGACTGAATTGTCTTGGTTCTTTTGGGAACCTGAGTCCCCTTTATTTCGGAGAGGTAAATGTTCTGGCTGCCTTGTTTTCCATACAGCTGCTGTGACTGATTGTAAGAAGCCATTGTTACCCAAATTGGGTCCCACACATGTATTCCCCGTTCAAACAAATTTCTCTTCAATCAATATATCCTTACATTTCTTAATTCCAAAACCATCCAAACATGCCATTACTGTTCCAAAGGACACAATCTTTGTCCTTCACAATTAAAACAACACTTCAAGAACCTACAGTCTGCCCCAAATAGTTAATACAACCCATGAGTTTAACTACTAAACTGCAGCACAAAGAATCCTAGATTCTAGATTCCTAGAATCTTGAATAATCCCTTGAAATTCAAAAATTCAGGAAAATATTGGGTTAATTTTGTAGAAAAATACAAACAGAGTATGACTTAATCTTGAAATCAGCTCCAAAACTCGAAAGCAAAGGAAAATATCAGGGATTTAAAGAATTGGGGAAAATATTAAGGAAATATTTTTGGGGAAGAAGGTCAGAGAATGTAGAGGTAAGGAAGGTGAATGGATAGTTTGATTGATTCGGATTCTGATTGGTTCATTAATTGATGAGTTGCAAAGTGTTCATGCATGCGTTCGTTGTAGGGGCTTACAAATACACAATAAGCAAAATTTTGGAGTAGCAGAAAATTTTAATTGGAAAATATTTAAGTTTTCTATTGTAATATAAAGTATAAACGAAGTCCAACTTTTACAATTGGTGAATATATTAGATCGAGAATTTTTTAAATTTACTATATTTGGGTGATGATCCAAATTTGTACGAGCGCATGACCAACCTTTGAGCAAACCATCTTAACATTTCTACCCATTCATTATGAATGCATGTATCATGATTAGGGGTATTCATGGTTCGATTTGGATCGGTTTTTTTCAATAAAGAAATCAAATCAAGTAAGTCGGTGCTTCAAATATTGGAACAAAATCAAACCAATTGAGTCGGTTTTTTATCGATTCGTTTTATGTCGGTTTTTGTTGGTTTTTTGATTTTTTCGGTTATTTATCGGGTTTTATCTTAAATATGAGACATAAACAACCAAACGCATATTCCAGCGACTGCATTTTCAACACAACACTATCAAATCAATTACTCTTTGAGAAATCTATCATTTTCAAGATATATTGATGATAATTGAATCAAATGGTGATGAAGAATTTAAGTACTCAATTAAAAATTGATTATTTTTAACATTAATAAATTTTTGTACTTAGTAAAAGAAAACTACCAATCAAACTAGAATGTAAAGGCAATGAATTATATTATTATAATAAGTAAAGAACTAGACTAAAAATACAAATGACTAATATGTACCATAAAATTTTAGAAATTTTATATAAAAATATACATATATATAGGTGTAATAATAAATTTAAATAGCTACTTTTATAGTCGGTTTCGTTCGATCTTTTCGATTATTTCTTGATTAAAACCAAAACCAAATCAAATTTGATCGGTTTTTAAAATTCAAAACCAAAACCAAACCAAACCTAAAAAGTATCAGTTTTTTTGGTCGGTTTTTGATTTGGTTCGGGTTTTCGGGTTCTTATGAACACCCCTAATCATAATAAATGAACATTCATAATTTAATATCTTAAATATATGGTACTTTAAGTCACATAATATTTGAAATTCATAAATGTACATGAAAATGTCACTAAAATTGTCCTAAACAAATATACATTATCTACAATCGTGGAGTTTCTGTAGTACTGAATAAATGCACAAGTGCACAGGTCCTAACACGGCAAGACAAAATACTAAACATGGCTTAACGCATATGCACGATAGTATAATGGGGATCACCATAGCAACATTAGAGGAATAGTACGCCTAGCTCCGAGTATTGTCTCTGGTCCCACAACACCTGCAATGAAAAATTATGACATTGCTCTTGAATCCGAGTACAAATATACTATGTGAGCCTCATCTACTCCTCCATTCAAGGATAGGACTTTAGAAAATTAAATGCAATATGTACAAATCATAATTACCATAAGACAATTTAAAAACACGATATAGCTTTCATAGCATAAGATAACATCCTTAAAAAACATGACTTATTTTCTAAAACATACAATGTTTTATAAAATTTGAAACAATCATGTTCTAAAACATTAACATGTTTTCATAGACCCTGAAATAACATAATTGTCACCATGTATACAGCATGACCCTCAATTACGATCTGATCAGACTGTCTTGTCATTCCCAAAAACTACAGGGACCAACATCCGACAGTATCTCCTTGCCCGAATGACCCCTTAACCATGTCTTATACATGCGATATGCATTCCATAGTATCATCGCCCTGACAACAGTTACAACAAGATAAAAAGAATTCAACACAATAAGATAATCTTTGATTTTAAATGCGCGCGCGCACACACGCACACACACAATAGTAACAATTACTACTCTTTAATCTCAAACAAGTTGGAGTTTGTGATATAAATTCTTATTTCTATCTATAAGCTCAACCCATATTATCATCATTACCAAAATAAAGTAAATGAAAAGTTTTATATATTTATATATATATATATATATATATATATATTCAAAATTCTCTAGTAAGTCTAAAATCTATTCCAACTAGTAGGTATTACCTATATGGATCTCTCTTTTATTGTGCATTATTTTTAGCTAAGTCTACATTAGTTCCAATAATTTGTAGATCTTTCGAGACAACTTTCTTCCATGTGATTTTTTATGTCTATCCTGTCCTCTTTTAACACCTTTAATCACTATAATTTCACACCTATGGACCGGTACATCTGTAGGTCGACGCAAGACATGACCGAACCATCTCAAGCGACCTTTTCTTATATTATCCTCCATGCGTGCTACTTGCACCTTCTGGCGGATAAGGTTATTTTATCTTTTCTAATCCAGTATGATCACACATTCATCTTAGTATTTGTACAATACTCATTTTGCAGATATATTAGACTTTAGCAGTCCAACATTCACTAACATATAGCATAGTCGGTGTTATTACTATTCTATAGAATTTACCTTTCACTTAGGTAGGCATTCTTTTATCACATAATATTTCGGTAGGACTTCTCCATCAATCATCTTGTTTTAATTATATGAATAGCATCTTCATCTACCATTCCATTCTCTTAAAACAATGAGCCTAGATATCTAAATTTTTTATATTTTGGCACCGCAAACTAGTCTAATCTCAACTCAAATTCACTCTTCTTATGTTGACCAAAACTTGCAGTGCATGTATTCAGTCAACTTCTACTTATCTTAAAACCTTGTGCCTCTTCCAATTTCAAGCATTTGATTAACACCCTCGGTGATTTCGTCAATTAACACAATTATTAGCAAATAGCACATACCATAACGTTGGTTAGCTCATCCATAACTAGCGTAAACAAGTAAGGGCTCAATGTCGATCCCTGTGTAGACCTACTGCTATGGGAAATTTCTTTGTTAGTAGTTCAGCAAAAACTCCTCTCTCGATTAAGTTTTAACCTCACAACATGAACCAATTTAAGCACGTGAAGATATGCAATAATGCGTAGTGGATTGGTCTTTAGGAGAACCTCTCTCGATTATCCTCCTAACTAGGTTTAATCAAAATTCAACTAGCCTCTTTCGATTACTAAGAAGAATTAATGAACTCAACCAACAATATAATGCAAAGATATCACAAGTTATGCCTCTCTCGATTACATGAACTAGTGAATATAGATGCAACAATTAAATCATCCAAAAACGCTTCAATACATAAAACTAGAATTATAATCCACAAACAATCATCAATACACCAAATCCATCAACCCCTAAAGAGAACTACTCCATAGATATGGAGCAATTCATTACAAATATAATTAAAGTATAGGAAAACATAGATTCAATCCAAACTCGGGTTTTGAGTGAGGAAGGAATGATGAAATCCTTGTGCTTGTATTCTTCCAACTCCTCCTTAGCTTCCTTAGGTCAAAAGTATGTCAAAAGTCCAAAAAATAACCTTTTTTCGTGTATTTATACCGAGTAGGGTCGGGTCCAAATGAAATCACCCTTTCCTAAATGAAATAGGAAAACTTGCAAACTTATTACTTTTCATGTGTCGTATTATGCGTCGCCCAGTGCGTAGCATTACTGCAATTTTGTCGGTTGTAAACTCTCTGAACTTAGCTTGTCAGACAAAATTTTGTACTGATGCTATGCACTATGCCTATCATTAGTGTATTTTTCAGTCATACCCAAAAATTATAAGTGTCTGAACTTCTCAAATTTCTGATGCGTCGCACTATGCGTCGCCCAGTGCGTCGCACTAGTGCATTTCTTCAATTGTTGCTTCTTCCTTGATTTTTAACGTCCAGAAGTGATCCTCGACCCCAGAACACGATCCCAGCTTAATCCTTTGGGTGTTTACTCAGACTTCAAAGCTCCAATTATTTGATTTAGCTCCACAACATCTACATAACTCAAAATCATTCCTATAAGGCATAAAACACACAATAAGTACAAAATGCTACTAATTAAAGCTCAAATACAAGTAAAGTGCAGTGAATTAGAGAGCAATAAGCGACTAAAACACGCGATTATAGCCTACCATCAACACCCCACACTTAAACCATTGCTCGTCCTTTAGCAATCAAACTTCACTTCATATAGACATGACCTTTTTCAACAACTCTCATAACTCATCACACCAAGAACATTTAAAATAGATTAAGCACAATACTATAACATCCTCGCCTCAAGATTTGACTCAAAATCACGACACATTATTTATAACCCGCTCACTTACTCTAACACAGAGATCAAGCATTACCTTTCCTTCATGAATCAAGTGCCCTCACACAACAATAGAGAGTAGTTCTACACACAATGAAATGGAAGAACAATTAGGAACTCAAGATAGAAAGAATTCACTCACTCCCAGAAGTAACATTCATATGCCACAAATGGCGTACCATAGGCTTGCCCGTAGTGTACTACTCTACTAATTGAGCTCATTCAGTCAAGGATCAAGTAGCAGTTTAATGGGGTTGTAATATAGGCTACGGGGCGGGTAGGATACATTTATATATAAGAGTGACTACACCTCCCTAAGCACTTTAATACATATACATTTAACCGTTCAAACCCCACACTTATGTCAAAACAAAACTCTATCTTCACACTAATATACATTAACTCCCAACTTCTTTAGGCACAAATACATCAATAGTTACCACTATCAAGGAATATTTTTTCACAACAATACAACTATTTTTCTTTTTCTTTTCTTATTCAATTCAAGTGGCTCTTACTTTTTTTCAAAACATGCACCTTCTTCCTTATTTCAATAGTTCCACTCAAAAGCCAAACCAACCACTCCACACTTCAACTTTTACAAATTTCATAACAAATTCAAGTGCTCACGAGAGGTACAAGGTTCAAATATATGGTCAATTTGAACAAATGGGTAAGGCTTGTAATGTAGTTGCCAAAGAAATAAGATTACAGGCTCAAAAGGGTTAACTAAGATACATAACAATCAGGTCGGTAAACATATATCTGGCTCAACAAAGAAATGCCTATATCACTTTCAAGACTGAACAAAACTACTATATCGCTTGCAAATACACGGGGCAAGTTCTAGACATCAAATGCAATGCACTGAATAACATAACACCTCACACACACATGGCACATAACTCACTTAAGATTGGATTATCAAGACACTCTAGTCAAAGAAGTTAAGCGAAGTTAAGATCATACAATTTACACTACTTATTACAAGAGTCAAATACTGAGCCTCAGCGTCACAACTAAAGCACTCACTGTTCTCAAGGCATAATAAAGTCAAGAGACACTGCTTTCAATTCAAATCATAGCACAAGGTTTTCTACTCCTAAAAAAATAAAAACTAACTATACCCAGTTTAAACAAAACCCTTGGAAAAGAACAGCGGCACAAAGAAAAACCAAGGGGGACGTATTACACTACCTACAAAAGAAAATCTTTTTATCTTTTTCTTCGACTTTAATCCCTTAAGTAACTTGTCGAATGATATCCATCTTCGGGAAAAATAAAAAAAATTCAATTTTTATGATTTTTTTCAATCTCTAACTACTTACTACAACTAACAAAAAGAAACACATATACAAACATACATACAAATATCCCCCACCCCACACTTTAAGTTGTGGCATGTTCTCATGACACACAATTATAAAGCATAAGGTAAAGAAAACTTCCCTGAATATCTAATCAGGGTCAGAGTCGAAGTCGAGCTCCATTACTCGCGCCCGAACTAATGCACACATCCATGCGGACAACTTCTTCTCGTCCTTCTTGGGATACATCCCACACTTATCTTTCTCGCTCACTGCAACCTTCTCTTTCAAGCCCTTCACTTTCCACTCAACACTCACACTTGGTTTTTCTTTTTGACCCCCTTTTATATATCCATCTTGAAAGTCACAGTCTCCTCACCCACTCAAAGCATGAGTTTTCTCTCATGTATATATACTATTGCTCTGCCCGTCGCTAAGAATGGTCTTCCTAAGATGAGGGGGACCTCCTTGTTTTCCTCCATATTCACCCCTATAAAATTCACAGGAAATACAAACTTATCCACCCGAACCAACACATCTTCCACTATCCCCTGGGGTATTAAAGTAGTTTGGTCTGCCAGCTGCAAAGATATTGGTGCAGACCTTATCTCTCCGATCTCCTTCTCTAGTTTCCTGTAAATAGATAGAGGCATTAAATTAATTGAGGCACCAAAATCACATTATAATTTATCAAAATGAATAGTTCCTATAGAGCAAGGTATAGTAAAACTCATTGGATCTCCACACTTTTGTAGGAGTTTGTTTTGCAATATCGCGCTGCAATGCTCTATGAGCTTGACAACTAAGGTCTCTTCTATCTTCCTCTTCTTTGTAAGGATCTCCGTCATAAATTTGGCATAAGCAGGCATTTGTGAGAGCACTTTTTAAATGGTAAGTTTACATGAACCTGTTTCATCACATCCAGAAATCTTTCAAATTGCTTGTCCAACTTTTCTCTATATAGCTTTTGGGGGAAAGGTAGAGCAGGCATATGCTCGCTCTCATCAAGTTCCTCCTTTCTTGATTTTTCTTCCTTCTTCTTCTTCTTCTTCTTCTTCTTCTTCTTCTTCTTCTTCTTCTTCTTCTTCTTCTTCTTAGTTTTCGTCGGGCCTTTATTCTTTTTATCAACATCATTCTTCAGTTGCTCCCCACTTTCTTTTTTAAGTCTCACCTCTTTTTGGATCGGGGTGGGATCTTTCAACACTTGCCCACTTCTCAGAGTTACAGCATTCACTGTTTCTTTGGATTCTTTTCATTCTTAGCGGGGAGAGTGCTTGGAACCCTCTCAGATAATATTGTTGCAATCTGTCCCACTTGTCTCTCCATGTTTTGCAAATCAGTGCCCAATTCTTTGATAGCTGCTCCATGAGCGTCCAACCTCTCATCTGTCTTGATAATGAAAGCCTTCATTAGATCCTCTATACCAGGCTGAATGGGCTGTTGAGGCTGAAATTGCTGCCTTTGCTGATTTTGGCATGATGGAGCTCCTTGTCCCTGTGGTCTAGAGTTATTTTGCTGCCAAGCTATTGCAATACCTCCAGGTGAACTCTATGAAAAACTGGGGTGCCTCTGACCCATTACATTGATATGGTAGTTTCCCATAGCATTTATTTCCTAAGTTGAGGCTTGACACCCATGAGTAGGGTGTCCTCTTCCACATATATCACAAGTTGCGTGAGGCTCACTTTGTATCGCGACTAAGGTCAACTTCCGTATTTCTTTTGCCATAGCATCAAGCTGTACCTGCACAAATGTGTTAGCATCAACCTGGTAAACACCAGTTGATCTTCTTCTTTCCGCACTCTCAGAGGGCCACTGATTAGCATCTTTAGATAACTCATCAAGAATTGTAACTATCTCCTCTGCAGTCTTCTTCATCAACGGGCCTCCAACTGCATTGCTCAATGTTCTACGTGAGGCCGGTGTCAATTCATCCCAAAAGTCCTGGAGTTGCATCAGAGTTTAATTCCGCTATGTTGACACTTTCGAACAATCTCCTTAAACCTCTCCCATGCTTTAAAAACCATTTCAGTATCTTTCTGGTAGAAGTTATGGATTTCTCTTCTAAACTTGCCCGTTTTAGTTGAGGAGAAATATTTATCAAGGAAATTTTTTGTCATCTCCTCTCATATTCTAATCGAACCTGTGGGCAAGCTTCGAAGCCACTGCTTTGCATTATCTTTAAGAGAAAAGGGGAATGCCCTCAAATACACCGCATCTTGTGACACACCATTGTATTGAAAGGTGTTCATAATCTCCTCGAAGTCCATTAGATGTGTGTTTGGATCTTCATTTGGCTTCCCTCTAAAGATACCAACAATTTTGGAGGGTTTGAAGAAACCCTTGATTTAACTCGAACTTGTTTGCTGCAATTGGAGGTGGTCTCACACTTGATAATCCTTGATTGTAGACCGGTCTAGCAAATCACCAAGTGGTCTCCCAGGCATGGGAGCAATATTTCCTAACCGGTCTGCACCCAAGGGTTGATTTTGAGCAATTTTCCGACCCCTTTGTTCTTCGTAGATAATCTGTGCAACTCTAATAGCTGCTTCTTCAGCATCCCCGTGCAACTTGTTCTCATCGTTGGACTGTTTCTCTCGCAGCCAAATCTACATTATCGTCACCATTTCCAGCCATAAGTTCTTTGGTTAAGGATTGCCCAACCTTTTCTAACGTCTCGATGAAATTTGTTTCCTTCCTCAGCAGTCGTAGTTATTTTTCTATCTCAGGCTCGTATGGTACTTCTTTCACAGAAGCTCGAGTCATGCACCAATTGACACTTGTAACCTGTGCACAGTCAACGAAAACCAAACGTAAAAAAGGAAAAATAAAATAAAATAAAAAGAAAAATTTCCTGAATTAGCACTACAAACTATTTCAAACACTATTGATTGCCAATCCCTGGCAATAACACCAAAATTTGACGAGCTCGAAACACACACTTAAATTATGCTCGCTAATCAAATATAGTATAGTATAATATCGTATCCACAAGGATTGAATTTGAACAGTATTCTCGTAGTTTCTAGCTTGATTTCTATAAGATGATCAACAATTGAGATTTATATGATTTCTAACTACAACTAACTAAGAGTCTAAAACTATTGACTAATGACAATCGAAACAAGGAATAAGCAAAGAAAGTTATCAGTAATACAGGATTTTGATAGGATATGTGCAAGATAATTGTTTGGGATCTAACTCTAACTAATTCACTTCTAATTTTCAAGTGAGTCTCTCGAATTCACTCAATTATTAGTTCAAACATTCAGCAGAAACTCCTCTCTCGATTAAGTTTTAACCTCACAAGATGAACCAATTTAAGCACGCAAAGATATGCAATAATGCGCAGTGGATTGGTCTTTAGGAGAACCTTTCTCGATTATCCTCCTAACTAGGTTTAATCAAAAATTCAACTAGCCTATTTCGATTACTGAGAAGAATTAATGAACTCAACCAACAATATAATGCAAAGATATCACAAGTTATGCCTCTCTCGATTACATGAACTAGTGAATATAGATGCAACAATTAAATCATCCAAAAACGCTTCAATACATAAAACTAGAATTATAATCCACAAACAATCATCAATACACCAAATCCATCAAACCCTAAAAAGAACTACTCCATAGCTATGGAGCAATTCATCACAAATATAATTAAAGTATAGGAAAACATAGATTGAATCCAAACTCGGGTCTTCAGTGAGGAAGGAATGATGAAATCCTTGTGCTTGTGTTCTTCCAACTCCTCCTTAGCTTCCTTAGGTCAAAAGTATGTCAAAAGTCCAAAAAATAACCTTTTTCCATGTATTTATACCGAGTAGGGTCGGGCCCAAATGAAATCACCCTTTCCTAGCCGAAATAGGAAAACTTGCAAACTTATTACTTTTCATGCGTCGCCCAGTGCGTTGCACTAGTGCATTTCTTCAACTGTTGCTTCTTCCTTGATTTTTGACGTCTAGAAGTGATCCTCGACCTCCGAACACGATCCCGACTTAATCCTTTGGGCTTTTACTCAGACTTCAAAGCTCCAATTATTTGATTTAGCTCCACAACATCTACATAACTCGGAATCATTCCTACAAGGCATAATACACACAATAAGTGCAAAATACTACCAATTAAAGCTCAAACACAAGTAAAGTGCAGCGAATTAGAGTGCAATAAGCGACTAAAACACGTGATTATAGCCTACTATCAATCTCCCACTAACGTTCTCACAATATACTCCTTTATACACATTCTTTATGACATGTATATATTTAATATGAATTACTTTCTTCTATATCACCTACCAAAGGACCTTTAGTGGTATTCCACACATATGTTTTCTCTCGTTCAATAAATACATGTGTAGATCCTTTCTCCTTTCACGATAAACTTTCATCAATCTTCTTAGCAAGAATATAGCCTCCATGGAGATCTACCGAGTATAAATTCAAACTAGTGTCACGATCTAAAGTTCACCAATTGTAATGGCACCTAATTCAAACCAGCTACGTGAACCAACCAACACAATAATAATCCTCAATAAAATTTAATAATATAAATAATGTAATAAATACATGGAATCCAAAACAACCTACCCAAGAACTGATGTCACAAGTCATGAGCAACTAAGAAACGAAATACAATCTATATATAATCTATATCTATCTATATATAAATATAAAGTAGGGACAGTAACTGCTAACATGGCACCTCTCCCATCTTAGGAATCACATTTATCTTTTTCCAGATTTTTTTTCGCTTATTTTCCCCTTTTGCCGAAACCTATATTCACCGCGCTATATATATAAGTTGGGCCCGCCAATAATTCATCTGCTCAAAATTGACATACCAATAATTCATAGGGGTATAGCGGGCATAATTAAGGCGCTATACATCAAATAATTGTACCCTCCGGACTGGTTTTTCCTTATTTAAAGAGTTTCAGGATTTTGTAAGAATCCATTCAGGATCCTTCAAGTCTTCCGAAATATTTGTTCCTTAAGTTATTTTGCATTTTGTCATAATATCTGAAGAGCGAAAAATTAGGGTTTCATTATATTGGGGGGCTGAGGTTATTGTGGAGAATAACTCAGTACGCTATAGTTCTTCTCCACAGTGTCATGTTAAGTTGCCACTTACAATGGAGTACGATAGATTGGTATCGTTGTTATGTAAAAAAATGAGTGTGAGCAAACATACGGTGAATGTTAAAATAATTGGAAGATATCCGTATTTTGTTACTCCAAAAGGGATTGCTTGTTATGCTGAGTTTAACATCGAAGGCGATGAAACTCTGAAAGATTTTTTGAGGACTCCGGATGAACACCGGAAACTTCTTGTGATAAAAATGTTGGAAATGTACGTCAAGGCTGAAGACGTTCGCAATAATAAGGTTCCACAAAGTAGGTATATCCCTCAATCATCAGGTGGTTATTTTGGATCATTTTTAGCCGAAGAGGTTCCGGGTGAAAGAGTTTGGCCTAATCTAAACTTATCTCCACGGGAGAATGAGGAGCGAGAAAATAATTTCTCCCCTAGTTTACATAATCCACAAGCCGAGTGGTAAACTTCAATTGTCCTTTGTGTTACGATGTTTATTTTTATGTATTGAATTTGTATTAACACTAATATATTCACAAGAGGTACCGGCCAAATATGAATTTTACAAGTTATGAACCATCGGCCAGTTGGAATACCTAGTTTTGGTGTGTTGGATCATGGTGGTTCATCCGGGAGTCATCATCAACAGGATAATGTGCATCATGGGATACCAACACATTATGATTTGTAAGTGAAGTGATCAAGTTTATATGTAAAGTTTGGATGAATTTGAGAAACTCATTATTTTATTGGTTGTGTAGTGAAAACGAGCAACTTGAAGGTCCTGTTCTTTCTCAATTGCCCGAAGATGACATATTTAATCGGGATCTAGCAGATGCGTAGAGTCCGGAAGAGAATAATGATTATGACAACCATGTTGATGAGTCTGGAGATGGCACACCCTTCCCTGATGAGGGTGATGATGATGAGGACGAGAATGCTAAACCCGATTTGACGAGGGAGCATGCTCCACCTCCCGTTAGACTAAGAGTGTACGAGTCCCATGTGTCGTTTCATTCAAGGGAGATTCCCTTCCTTGATCATTTTCAAAGTATTCCGGATGTGGATTCCCTCACAAGGGATCTTGACGAAATTCAGACAGCAATGTGGGATGAATCTAGAGCAACGGTGCTCTCAAAGGGCATGCTTTTTGTTGATAAAGCGTGCCTAAACAGGGTGGTGCGAATGTACAGCATAAAAGAGCGTCATGCGATCATGGTTCATGAGTCATCTCTGGAAGTATACAAGGTTATTTGTCGTAGATGATAATTGGATGCTGGGTGCGAGGAAGCTGAAAACAAATATGCGGATTGTGGGTAAATACATTGGCACCCACAATTGTGAAATGGGCACATTTAGTGGGGAATCATTTTAACTTGAATGTTGACTTGATTTCTCTTGTCTTGATTTCACACGTTGAAGCGTCCATAAGGTACAAGATCATAAGAGTGTATAACATCTGTCCACCAGGTATATGGATGTACCATTACCAAAAGAAAGCCATTTCTCGGGCGCAAACGTGCGTTTGAAATTGTTTATGGTAACTGGGATAAGTCATTTGCCTCTTTACCCAGGTACATAGCCGTATTACAATACTTTAACCTCGGGACTGTTGTTGAATGAAAGCTTGAGCGGAGTCTGGGAATACTAGAACACTTATTCAGATATGTGTTCTGGGCATTTAAACCAGCCATTGATAGTTTTATGCATTGTCGGCCGGTAATATCCATAGACGGCACTCATGTCTATGGAAAGTATGATATTAAGTTGTTGATCGTTGTTGTAGTAGATGCTAATGGAAGTATATTTCCCCAGCATTTGCTATTTGTACCAATGAAAGCCAGGAGATGTGGAAATTATTTTTGAACCACTTGAAAGAGCACATTGTCAGACAGCGTTCAGGTATTTGTCTAATATCTTATCGGCATGGCGGTATTTTAAGTTCTGTACAGAATTTACGTGCATGGCAGGAACTGTTGCCTACCACCGTTACTGTGTGAGGCACCTAAAGGCCAACTTCCAGAGGGCTTACCGGAACAAGGACTTGCATGATTTAAAGTGGATGGCTGTAACAGATCACCAAGAGTGTAAATTCAGGAGAATGGAATTGATCAGGCAGGAAGGCCAAGGAGCCTATAGTTGGTTGATGCGACATGACCTTGACAAGTGGACTTTGCATGCGGATGGTGGCAGAAGATGGGGAATTCTCGCTAGAAATGTGTCAGATACTTTCAATAGGTTATTGAAGTTTGCACGTGGATTGCCTATCACTACCATGGTGCGGATGTCATTCAAGCAGATGGCGGAGAGGTTTGTTGAAATATCCAGAGGTGCATCATCATTGACGGAAAGGGATATTGAAATTATGCCAATACTAATGAAAAGATTTAAGAAATACAGGAAGCGAGCACTGTGGCGTTCTTTTTTTCAGTATTGCAACGAGCGAAATATTTTTGACGTACGCATTGCTATTCATCACAACCGAGGGAATAATAGACACACCGTCAATGAAGCCAGAATGTTATGCTCCTACAGGAAATGGTCCATCTATCACATGCCGTTCTTACATGCCATGAAGTGCTTTCAACACACAGGTTTCACGGCAACGAGGTACATTGATAAGGAATATAGTGTTGATGCATAATTAAACACCTATAGTGGATAGTTGAAGCCAGTGGATGCTGAGATTATTGGCCGCTGGAACCATTAAAAATGGTGTGTAACAAGGATTATGCGCGTCAACGACAAGTGAAAAAAAGAACGCGTATATGGAACCAAATGGATGTTGGTGATACCGTTTATGCTCGTAAATGTAGCATATGTTCCCTAATAGGACACGACCTTCATAAATATCCTTCAACTGGTTTGGGTAGTGGTGGTAATTCAGCTCCCGGTGGAAGTTCATCCAATGTGCCCAATTATCAAGGATACACATAGTGTTTTGTTGCAGTAATTTGTTGTAATCAGCTCGCAAAATGTATGAAATAAAATTATGTTTTCGCTGGGGTTAAATCTAATTGATATTTAGCGTTAATACTTCAGTACAACAATTTAACATCCACCCCTAGAAAAAAAAACAATTGTCATTCGCCATTATCGTTACTGTCTGGCACTATTTCATGTCATGTCTTCATCTTCTTCGTCAACATCATGTACGCACCCTTCGGGACCGAGGGCATCATAAGCTAGGCCCCAGTTGACACACATTTCTCGTATTTCATCTCTATCATCAACAAGACACTTGCTTGGTTTCTAGAACAATATGGGACTCCTACGTCCAACGTCTATGGTAGAAACTTAGGTAGTTCCTCCCACTCGACAACTATTGGGAAAACAGTATAATCACTGTCTCTATGCAATTTTTCATTTTCTAATAAATTCCAGTACTGATCCTCCGTTCCTCGTACGTAGTTAAGATCATCCATTGCATGATGAACAGCTAGTGCCTTTTCCATCTCTAGAATCTCCTTCATCAAATGCCGAATCACTTCTGGTTCATCTTTGTGTGTGTTTGTTTGGAAGGTTGCAGATAGTGCTTGTGGCATAACAAGACCATGCTAGTGACATAGTACTTTATAATCACATCGTTTTGAGTAAAGGGGAACCCATTGTAGTTTTTCGCCCTAAATTCGCATACCTTCAGGCTTTGTAAAATGCGCTTCGCCCTCAATAATGTGCCCTGCAACTTTCAGATCAGCGTGTATATTGATAGGCTTATTTTACTAGGGACGTAGAACACCATACCACTTGTCATTAACCAAATCAGTATAGCAACCTAGCATTTTTTTTCAAGGTAGGGATCGATAGTGTTAAGACGTGTTCCATGGGGATCTGTTGAACAACCTTCACCATTTTGCCTCTTATTGAACCACTTATTAAATGTTAGTGTCATTTTTGTAATGGATGTTGTAATGTTTCGTCAAATGGTCTTTGAATAAAGATCTCTTGGTTCAGTTTAAGAAGCTGTCTTATACCCTAAAGAATCATTATCATGCGCAACATAACGCGCCACCAATATGCGTTATGTGTATTGTCTTTTCTACCTGAAAAAGTTGCCGTTCTGGAAAAGCTGTCTTGTACCCTAAGAATCAATATCATGCGAAACATTGCGCGTCACCAATATGTGTTATGTGTATTGTCTTGTCGACCTGAAAAAGCTGACTTTCTGGAAAAGCTGTCTTGTACCCTAAAGAATCATTATCACGCGAAACATAGCGCGTCACCAATATGCGTTATGTGTATTGTCTTGTCGACCTGAAAAAGCTTCCATTCTGGAAATGTTATCTTGTACCCTAAAGAATCATTATTACGCGAAGCATAGCGTGCCACCAATATGCGTTATGTGTATTTTCTTGTCGACCTGAAAAAGCCGCCGTTCTGGAAAGCCTGTCTTGTACCCTAAAGAATCATTATCACGCGAAACATAGCGCGCCACCAATATGCGTTATGTGCATTAACTTCCTATAAAAGACTAGCACATTTTAGTTATTATTTAGCGCTTAACGAAACAAATAGGAAAACTTTCCATTAATTTTTCATTTTTCTTGCATTACGAAATATTTGGACGCAATGACGTACTAAGGTGTAATTGTGGAAAACGTGCGATTTTGAAGCCATGTTGGTCAAATTGCAATCTGGGGCGCAGATGCTGGATCTATCAACAACTTGTAAGTGATTATTTTGGAAAAAACGATCGTTGATATTTTTTTTTATAACTTGTTAATTAATAGTGTTGTGTTATAATTTTGTCAAATGTTGTGTTATAATCCCTATTGGTAGGATGACAATCAATGTAGATTTCAAGAATGGTATGATGAATCCATTAACCAGGAATACTACAAATCATGTTTGCACTATGTTTGGAATATGACTGGTGAATACGAACTCCAGATCTTTAAACTACAACAACAACTTGCGGCAGTAAAGGAGAAACTAAAAGAGGCAGAAGAAGAAAAAATAGGTTCGATGAGAAACTTAAGTGGTTGAAGCATAGAATAATGGGCGATAGTGACTTAACAAAGACACGGATGTGCTGAGTGTAGTATTTTATCTTTATGTTTTACGTGTCATGTATTATCATTAATTGTACCGAATTTAAATTATGTAAAGTTCTCATTTTTTTTGTGTTGCAGTATTAAACTAATAAATAACCCTAGAATAAAAACACATGCGCAAATTATGTAAAACATAAATAATGTTGCTATTATATATTTAATATCATATATACAGATAATAATAAATATCAATATGTCCCACAGCCTATATGCTTTAAAGCATTGGCTGGCCTGAGGCGCATCCCATCCCGCCCGGCTACGTTGTCAGGATTATCCTCATCACGTTGCCTCTTTATCGGAGGATGCACTGCAGCATGATCGTCGGTAAGCCTGACAGACTCGGTAGAAGCGGCCGTCGGTCCAGCAGTAACCTACAGAATAATAAGATATTTTAGTATATGAAATATGAATTACCAACATACGTGTTAGCTAAAAAAATTTTAATGGTCATACCATTGTCTAGGCGGACTCCTAAATAAAATCATCCGTCTCCGGCATGTCAGTATCGCACAAAGTGGCCTCCGTGATGGGCGATGATGATGTCTTTAAAAAAAAACGCTTTAGATACTGATGACTAATCAATGAGATAAAAACAAATAGAAATATGTGAAATATGAAGTATGTGAAACACCTGCGCCTGAGTAGTGACACACTGCTCTGTCAGAACATCGGGGTGCACTGGAGTAGATGAAGTATGTGAAACATCCTCAGCAGCCCTCGATGAAGAGCCATAACTCAGTCATTGCCCACTATGCACCTCTCGTATCGGACGATCCTCAGCAACCATCGATGGCTGTGGTCGATCAGGAAAATATTGATCCCACTCCTGCTGCATAATGGCCATGCGCGGTCAACAATGGAGCTGATGGGTCAATTGTGAAGTCCCTAGTGATAGCTGTAGGCTGAATGACAGCTTATCATTAGGAGCATCGTGTGGCTTAGGGTGGTCACCCGGCTGATCATCTCTAGAATCCTCCATGGGTGCCTCAACGCCCCCTTGCGGGGGACCCTGTCCTCGCCGACCACCATGTCCTCGTGGGACACCCCTTCCTCTCTGGCCACGCCTGCCACGTCTACCACGTTCAGGCTCTATTTGTGGCCCGCGATGGTAGTCCTCTGGTGGCACATAAGGAGCCTCGTATCCTAATCGCTCATCATCTCAAGCACGCCTCAATGTCCGGGTAGCCAGATCTGTAACCTGACGGCCATGCTTGTGCAAAGCTGCCGCTCCTTCGCCCGTATGCTGCAGCATCTGCAGTCCCAGCTGGTAGAACTGGTGTAATCCAATAGCCTGCATAACATGTCAAATATTAATTACGGAATGATAATTTAACGTTATAAGTAAGTATAAAAAATAACATACCAGTGCCTCATGCCTCCCAGCATATGAAATGTACCGACCACCAGTACGATGAATGGGATTCTCAACATGAAGTCGGGTAACGCTGCGATACCAGCCCATATACTCATGCTCGCCATCCGTAAGCTCAGGTGCAGGGGGTGGATGAATCAAGTCATACCTCTGGTCCAAAACCTCAATCTGGGCCTCTAGCCAGTCCAAGTATGTCTGGTCAACCTTGGAATGATCATCCCACTGGTAATGTGTCCTAAGACAAGCAGGAAGAATAGGTACAAGCTGCGGTCAATCAAACTGGCGAAGGACTCGTTCGATGGCATGATGCTCGACAATATCGAGACATATCCGTGGGACAGAAGAGCTCCACATAGCTCGGCCGCGGGAACAATAATCGGGCAAACCATCTATGAACGTGTCACTGTATGGCCTCCATAAGAACTATTAATCAAACACAGGAATCGTGAGTAAACACAACACATATAAAGCCAAGCTAAGTAAACTTAAGAATACATGTACCTGCACGCCTTCAAGAAAATCCAACAAATCCCTGTAATAGGGGAGATGATGTTGAGCCTCGACCTCGCGTCCGTATTCTCGCCTATCAACCCACCCCCAAGCTAAAGGGAAAAATGGTGGAGGTGGTGCATCCGGAGCGATGGGTGGTAGAGGTGGCTGAAACTGCAGGAACCGCTCCCAGGCCCAAACCTAATATAGATTGTGGACGTAAAATTTAAGGTATTCTCACCCTATGTATGTTATAATCATGAAAATAATTAACTATATTTTCACCTGCAGTAGTAGTAAAAATCCAGCAACGTCTTTCTAGGTGCCCATGGATGCCCGGCACATCTACCTATACAGGTAACCTAGAACAGCTGCACCCCAACTGTAACCAGGTAAATCATCTAGCCGCTCAAGATGATGTAGAAATCTCAAGCTGACTAGGTTTCCCGGAGTGTTCAGGAATGATAAGTGGGGATTTTAACTATTTATTAGCGCATTTTAAGCTTTTGTTTTAGTCCAAAAACGTTTAATTGTGTTCCTGAAATTGATAAAATGTGCTAAATTGCAGGAAAATTGGAAGACGGATTTCCAAGATGAAATCCAACTCAAAAGGAGTAATCTAAACTCAAGGCCATAAAAGGGACATAAGCTCACAAGTGCGGACCGCAGAATATCATCTGTGGCTACAGATGATGAAGGAAATGCCAGCAGGCCTTTGTGCAAAGTGCGGTCCGCACATGAATTGTGCGGCCACAAACGATGGCTAGGAACAAGGTTCAGAGAATGTGCATTTCAAGTCCCTCAGAAGTGCGGATTGCACAGGAATTGTGCGGGCGTAGAAGAAGCGCTTTGCGGTCGCAGGTGTAAAAGTGCGGATCGCAGAAGACCCAGTTGCAGCCGTAAATGTAAAAGTGCAGACCGCAGAAAGGATGTTTTGCAGCTGCAAATCAGAATTATGCGGCCGCAAACCTCCAGTTTCTGACAAGTTGAAGAAATCTGCAGACCACACATGAAATTGTCGGCCACAGAACCTCCCAAAGAGTATTTTTGTCTGAAATTTCCAGCCCTGTATAAATAGACGAGTTTCACAATTTTAGGTTAACTTTTGACATCAGCTGCTACAATAGTCGTTTCTCCTTACTTCTTTTCGTAGTTTTTCATATTTTGGGAAATTTTAACATAGATTTTATCATTTTGATTTCATAATATGCGTTTATTTATCATTTCTTCCTCTATTTCTTCAATTTCAAGCATGAGTAGCTAGATTTTTAACAGGTTGTGACCCAACCCTAGTGTGTAAACCTTATGGATGTTCAATTTGATGCTTGTTTATGGTTGGGTGTTTATTATTTAGCCTTGTTCATGCTTTAATTTGTGGAATTAATGGTTGTAAATATTAGTTCATGCCTATTTAACTTAGTCTCTACTTGAGAAAGAGAGACTTAGTCTAGGATAACTTGGCTAACAAGAAATTGGGTCACTCGAGAGATTGATAATCCCAATTAAAGGGTTCAACCTAGAGATAGTAATAACCCGACTTGAGCTTTTACCAACCGTTTTGTGCAATACCCATTTGGACTTGAAAAGCCGAATTGGGCAAAATCACTCTCTGATCGAGAGGTATTGAGTGGGTAATTGAGAGTTGATAGCTATAATACACCCCGATCAACAAAATAAGCATTAAGGTCTATATCCCATAAGGCAAACACCTAGGTGATGGTCATAGCCCTAGGCTTTTTACAAACCTTGAAAAACAGCAAAAACAATTCTCGTAGTTTTATTTCTTAACTTTGCAATCTTAGTTTTAAATTAGACATAGAAACAACCCAAATTTGTGGAAGAGTAAATTAAGATAGTCAAACTCATATACTACAATATATACTCCTAACCCCCATATATAGCTCCCTGTGGAAATCGATCCCAACTTTTGTTGGGTAATATTATTGAAATCAATCGTTTCATAACCTTGATTTGAGGTGTGAAATTGGACGATCAATTTTTGGCGCCGTTGCGGGGGAGCTAAGAACAGTGTTAGCTATATATTTAGGTGTGTTTTTGGGAATATCTTCTTTTCCTTCCTTGTTACTAACGTGTTGAGAAATTGTCGGTGCATTCATGGCAAACAATGAGCTCAAAACATAGCTTTGGGGGATGTGGACGTTGAGAATGACCAAATGGATTATGTCCCTCTCGAACCTCAAGCAAATAGACGAGGCCGAGCGCCTCATGACAATATACCCGCTCCACCCCCACCTCCACCAAGAGCAGCTCCACACGGGGTGTTGTCGAATGAAGGGTATGCAAGTGCTATAGTCCCTTCCCGTATTAGGGTGGGCAACCTTCAAATAACCAACGTGATGCTCACTTTGCTCGAGCAACAAGGGTTCTTCACCGTTGCACCGTATCAAAATGCATACAAACACATTGAAGGGGTTCGTAGATACTTGTTGGGGGAGTATACAAACTAATGTCTTTGAGGAACGCTTTGAGGCTAAGGCTTTTTCCTTTTTCTCTACGGGGAAAAGCTTTAGATTGGTTGGAACGTTTACCAAACCATTCTATTCATACGTGGGATGAATTGGCAGAGAAATTTATTTCTAAGTACTTCTTTCCCGGGCACATGGCTACACTTCGGGATGAAAGTCCAGCATTCAAGTAAGATCCCAATGGATCACTACACAAGATACAAGAAAGATATAGGACAATGGTGAAAGAGTTCCCCAACAACGATATGACGGAGAACATGATTCAACAAACTTTCTATTAAGGGGTCAATACAACCAACCAATGTGTAGTGAATCAACTTGCCAATGGGAACTTTATGACTACGCCTTATGCGAAGACGTGTGATATTTTGGATGAGATGGCAGATACTTCTTCGGCGTGGCAATCCAGGGCCAATGTTCCACAAGGGGATCCCAATGTAATTCACCTTCACAAAGAATTGCATGACCATGGGCAAGCCATAGCCGAATTGACCACCACTATGAACCAATTGGCAAAGGCTCAACTTCAACAAGTGCAAAACTCGAGGAAAATCAATACAATAGAGGTAGTAAACATGATGGTGAACAAATGGAGAATAACGGGTCCGCAATTGCAACAAAGAGTGGAAAATTTCGTGCAAGAAGATAGTGGGATTGAGCAAGAGGATTCCTACAGTGACCAAGAAGAAGAGGTCCAATATGTGAACAACTTTCAAAGGCAAAGAAACAACTTCCAAAGCCCAAGCCAACAACAATAGAGACCCCAAAACAATCAAGGTAATTAGACTGGTGGAAACAATCAAAGCAATTGGAATAACAACAATAATCAAGGCAATCGGAGTGGAGGCAATAATCAAGTAAATTGGAATAAAAACAATAACCAAGGCAATTGGGGAGGCAACAATCAAGGCGGCTGGAAAAACAATCAAGTAAATCAGGGGTCGGGTTTTCAAAGGCCCCCGATGTATTAACAACCGAGCAACTCGCCTCCTTATCCTTACCATGGTCCTAGTTCTTCCAACAATTAAATGGGCCGTATTGAGAACATGTCCATGCAAATGATGGAGAAGAATATCGATTTCGATACCTAACTTGCTTCACACAATATATCGATCCGCAACTTAGAAGTGCAAATGGGGCATATCTCTCAAGCTTTAAATTCTCGTCCTAAGGGGGTACTACCAAGTGACATGGTGGTGAACCCAAAGGGTGGGAACAACACTGGGCATGCCATGGACGTTACTACAGAAAGTGGAAGGGGTGGAAATGCACCTACCTCAAGTCAAAGGAAACTTGTGGATGATGAGCAAGTGGTAGAAGAATAAGAGATCCCAAACAATGTGGTGCAAGAAAATGATGAAGTGCAGATTGATATTGATGACACTGTGGAAGAGACTCAAGAGGAAGTGAACCCGTCTTGGGATCATGTTATTGACATACCAAAACCGGTAGTGCAAAAGGCTAAGGCACCACTGCCTAAGCCACCCCCTCCATATCCTCAAAGGCTCGCCAAGCAAATTGGTGAGAATCAATTCAAAAAGTTCATTGACATGATGAAGAGTCTCTCGATAAATATGCCATTAGTTGAATCCTTGGAGCAAATTCCCGGTTATGCAAAGTTTATGAAGGACTTGGTGACAAAGAAGCGGTCGATGAATTTTGAAACTATCAAAGTCACGCATCAAATGAGTGCAATTATGCATTTGATGGCACCTAAATTAGAAGATACCGGTGCTTTCACAATTCCTTGTACCATTGGAAGTGCCGAGTTTGGTAAAGCTCTTTGTGATCTTGGGGCAAGTATCAATTTGATGCCCTATTTGGTTTTCAAGACCTTGGGAATTGGGCTACCAAGACCCACTTCTATGAGATTACAAATAGACGATCGTACAATGAAGAGATCGTTGGGAGTGATTGAAGATGTATTGGTTCATGTTGATAAGTTCATTCTTTCGGTGGATTTTGTTATTCTTGATTGTGAAGTGGACTATAAGGTTCCGATTATTCTTGGAAGACCTTTCCTTGCTACGAGGAAGGCTCTTATTGATGTGGAAGCCAGAGAACTCATTTTTCGGGTGGGTGATGAAAAGGTAGTGTTCCACGTGTGTAAATCTATGCGACAACCAAATAGGAATGAGTGTGTTCTTTCGGTGACTTGGTGACCGATGTGATTATTGATGATACAAGTGCCACAATTAATGTGGGCGATGTGTTGGAGACCGTCTTGCTCAACTTTGATGATGACGAGATGGATGGCTTCATGGAATGTGTGAATTCTTTGCAAGGAATGGAGCCATACAACTATGCACCCCGGAAACTTTCCTTGGATCTTGAGAACAGGAAAACTCCTCCTACAAAACCTTCAATTGAAGAGCCTCCTACCTGGGAGTTGAAGCCATTGCCTCCATATCCTAGGTATGAATTTATTGACCCTTGTTCTAATTTACCGGTTATTCTTTCTTCTTGTTTGACTAACGTGCAGGTTGACTCCACATTGGTGGTGCTCCGGAAGGAAATTGGGTGGACTTTGGCGGATATTCGAGGAATAAGCTCCGCATTATGCATGCACAAGATTAACTTTGAGGAGGATGCCAAACCATCTATTGAACATCAAAGGAGACTCAACGAAGCTATGCAAGACGTAGTCAAAAAGGAGATTATTCAAGTGGTTGAATGTCGGGGTTGTCCACCCCATTTCCGATAGTTTTTGGACTTCTCCCGTGCAATGTGTCCCAAGAAGGGGAAATGAAGGTGGTAACCAATTACAAGAATGAGTTGATTCCCACAAGAACGGTGACCGGGTGGAGAGTGTGTATGGACTATCGTAAGCTAAACAAAGTCACAAGGAAGGAACATTTTCCACTTTCCTTCCTTGACCAAATGCTTGATAGGTTGGCCGGCCGTGCTTTCTATTGCTTTCTAGATGGATATTCAGGCTACAACCAAATCCTTATTGGTCCGGAAGATTAAGAGAAAACAACTTTCACATGTCCCTATGGTACTTTTGCTTTCAAGCGGATTCCATTTGGCTTATGTAATGCACCGGCGACTTATCAAAGGTCTATGATGGCGATCTTTACGGATATGGTCAAGGACTACCTTGAAGTCTTCATGGATGACTTCTCGGTCGTCGAGGATTCCTTTGATGATTGCTTGGCAAAATTGGATAAAGTATTGGCAAGGTGTGAATAAACGAACTTGGTGCTAAATTGGGAGAAACACTGTTTCATGGTCGAGGAAGACATTGTCCTTAGCCACAAAATTTCAAAGCGTGGAATAGAGGTAAACAAGGAAAAGTTTGAGGTGATTTCTAAACTTCCACCTCCAACTTCGGTGAAAGGCATGCAAAGTTTCTTAGGTCACGCGGGGTTCTGCTGGCATTTCATCAAGGATTTTTCTAAAGTGGTAAAACCCGTTGTGCAAACTCTTAGAGAAAAATGCTAAGTTTCACTTCAATAACGATTGCATGAAAGCCTTTGAATTGCTAAATTTCAAGTTGACAATTACTCCATTATCACTGCTCCTAATTGGAATATCCCGTTTGAGCTCATGTGCGATGCTAGTGATGTAGCGGTTGGAGCAGTTTTGGGGTAACACATCAAAAAGATTTTTCATTTGGTCTACTACGCTAGTAAGACCATGAATGATGCCCAAGTCAATTACACTGTTACAGAGAAAGAGTTCATTGCCATTGTGTTTGTAATTGAGAAGTTCCGCCCATACTTGATGGGTGCAAAGGTTATTGTTCATACAGATCATGCGGCACTTCGCTATCTTATGAGCAAGAAAGATTCAAAAGCTCGGTTGATGATATGGGTGCTATTGTCGCAAGAGTTTTGATATTGACATCCAAGATCGAAAAGGGAGTGAAAATCAAGTGGCGGACCACTTGCCTCGTTTGGAGGAGTAGGGGAGACCGCATGATGGCCTTAAAGTCAATGACTCCTTCCCCGATGAGCAACTTTTGGCTATCTCAATGAAGGAGGTGCCATGGTTCGCGGATCTAGCAAACTTCCTTGTGTGTGGAATCATCCCGGATGAGTTCTCTTCAAATCAAAGGAAGAAGCTCAAACGAGATTGTCAAGATTATTACTGGGATGAGCCATACTTTTCCAGATTTGTACGGATGGGGTAATTAGAAGATGTGTGCCGGACGAAGAGCAAAGTGATATTCTTCAGGCTTGCCATTCTTCACCTTATGGTGGTCACCATGGCAGAGCAAGAACAACGGCCAAAGTGCTAAGTTACAGTTTCTATTGGCCCACTCTTTACAAAGATGCAAGTGATGTGGTGAAAAGATGTGATGAATGTCAACGAGCCGGTGGAATCTCGAAGAAGAATGAAATGCTTCTCACTACCATTTTGGAGATTGATATCTTTGATGTGTGGAGTATTGACTTCATGGGTCCTTTTGTGAGTTCTTGTGGAAACACCTACATCTTGGTCGTGGTTGATTATGTGTCTAAATGGGTTGAGGCCATTGCTCTACCAATCAATGAAGCAAGAAGTGTGGTGGCGTTCTTGAAGAAGAATATTTTCACAAGATTTGGTCCTCTGAGGGCTATCATAAGCGATGGGGGTCATATTTTTGCAACAATGCTTTTGACACTTCGCTTAGCAAGTATGGTGTCACTCATAAAGTTACGACTCCCTATCATCCACAAGCCAGAGATAAAGGGTATCTTGTCCAAAATTGTGAATGCTAACCGGATGGATTGGTCAAAGAAGCTTGATGATGCACTATGGGCTTATCGGACTGCATTCAAAACTCATATGGGGATGTCTCCATACCTGTTGGTGTTTGGAAAATTTTGTCATCTTCTAGTGGAACTTGAACACAACGCCATGTGGGCTTAAAAGAAGTTGAATCTTGATTGGGATGCAGCCACTAACTTGCGGGTCGCACATTTGAATAAATTGGATGAGTTCCGGTACCATGCATATGCAAGTTCGTCCTTGTACAAAGAGAAGATGAAATACCTTCACGACAAATACATTCGGAATAAGGAGTTCAAGGTGGCCGATCTTGTGTCATTGTTCAACTCACGGTTGAAGATGTTTCCCGAAAAGCTAAAATCTAAATTGAGTGGTCCCTTTGAAATTGTGGGTGTGACATCTTTTGGTGCATTGGACTTGAAGAACAAAAATGATGAGGTATTCCGAGTCAATAGTCACGGGGTGAAGCATTATCTAGGAAAGGTTGATGATGTCCACATGGTGGCAGTTATTCATTTCAAATGATGGTAATCTGTGTCGTGCCGCGATGTCAAATCAGGCGCTTCTTGGGAGGCAACCCATGTTTCTTTTTCTTTTTTTTACTCTTTTTATGGTTAGGTGTTATTTTTGTGCTAACTGGATTTGAAGTGTATTGCAGGAATAAGTGTTCTCTATAGGAATTCTGCCCAGAATTTGGCTAAGTGTGGAACAAAATGCGGACCGCAAGTGTATTTTGCGGACCGCACAATTTTGGTTGCTACAACAAAAGGCGAAATACGGCCGCACAATTGAAGTGCGGACCGCACAAATTGAAAAGGAAAAAGTCCAACTGTCTGAAGTTGGTTTGTCAGAGAAATAGCCAATCTACAGCCGTAGCCCATATTCTGCGGACCGCAATTGAATCTGCGGTCGCACAGCTTGTTTTGCGGACTGCAAATCAACAAGGGCTTCTGAGCCCCAGGCAACAGATTGCGGTCCGCAGTAGGAATTCTGTGGCCGCACTCACCTCCCCTTCACCTGCTAGAACTCCTTCACTATAAATAGGGGTTGATGGGCATTGTTCCTCTTTTTCCCTCTCTGAGCTCACTAAGTGTTAAAATTGAAATTTCGTGTTAAATTAGCTGCTCACAAGCCTAACAATTGTTGGTCACTCATCTTTTGCACAAATTCATCTCTGGTATGCATCATCATCTTGATTAATTTCTTTTAATTTTTAGATTTTTAGCAAAATTGTGAACCATTTGTTTGGTGAATCTATTGGAACAATCTTTTGGGGTGAATACGTAGTGGGTCAACTGGTACTTGCTTTATGGGAAATGGATAAATAGTTTTTCATGCTTATACAATGCCGCCCTGTCAAATTTGTGCAAAAAATTGCAAACCTTAGAATCTATGATCGTATTTGTTTTGAAATTTGCGGTCGCAGAAGAAATTGTGCGGTCCGCAGAAGTTGAGATTAGGAAATTAGGTCAAGCATGATTCTGCAGCCGCACTGAAAATTGTGCAGACCGCAGAAATCCCTTCCGGGCTGCAAAACGACTAGTTCTCTGTTATTAGAGAGTTGTCAATTTGATGACTCTCATGTGCGGCCGCAATAGAAATTGTGTGGATCGCAATCCAATTGTGCGGTCGCACTAGCAATTGTGCGGACCACAGATCCAATTCTACTGCTGCAAGATTAAATTCTGCAGTCCGTAATGCCCAGCCTGCGGCCGCACTTATAATTTTACGGACCGCACTTCCCTACCCTGCAAACATGTTTTACACTTGTTGTTCACTATCTCTCTGGAGTGTTTTTATATGTTTACACTTGAATTACAACTGACACCTGTTGTTGCTTGTTGTAGAAAATGTTTAGATCTTGAGGCAGAGGAGATACTTCAAAGGAGGGAGGGTGAACCTTCCAGGGACCGAGGCAAAACTACTTTACCCCTCACCCTCCAAAAGATAATCACAAAGAAGGCTACAGCCGGCCGAGGAAGAAATGCAGAGCCCTCCGAATCCAGTTCTTTTGCCCCATCTGAGAAGCATCGGAGGGCAACTCAGTTCAAGAGCAGCCGGCTATCCAATCAAAGCCACCGGGAAGGTATCAACTCCGAGACGAGCCTTCTACATCACATAGCACCTCCGTGGGTTTGGAGAGTGCCAGTCAGGCTTCTGAGCCCTCCTCTACACCTGCCCCCGAGGCATCAATGACTACAGTTGATGATATTCCAGATGATGGCCGAGGGAGAGATACTACAGTTTCCAGCCTTGAGTGGTCGAAGAAGAAAGAGGTCTGGGAGGACCGGTTCGTCAGTCTGGCTACCTGCACAAGTTTTCGTGGGTGGTGGCCAGTGAGATCGCTCACTCTTGAGCGACAGTTCCAACTGAAAGACCTTAAAAAATACAATCCAGTAGTCTTGAGGCAGTTTCGAGAACGAAAGGGGTGGATGTGGTTCACCCAGAGTGTAGTGGATGCAAAAGAATATCATGTCCGGGAATTCTACGCCAATGTGGCGCACAAAAAGAAAGGGACAAAAATAACCAAAGTGAGGAATCTGAAGGTGTGTTTTGACCAGCACACATTGAACACCTACTTGGGATTTGATGATGTTGAGCCTGCACAGTACTTGGAGAAGCTGGCAATGGGAGATTCAACTCGCCCATGGCTAGCTGAGATTCTTGCAGCTCCAGGGCCACCACTACCATGGATCATAGCAGGGGTTCCTATTCAGAGGAATACCCTGAACTATGAGGTGAAGGGATGGCAAACCTTTGTTTACAGCAGATTAGACTTGTGCTAGAATGAAACAAATCTTCCTATCCTGCGGGCAGTTCTAGTCGCCTCCATCATGGCTAGGTACCCGATCAAAGTGGGTGACGTGATGTCGGCCAACATATCTGTGGTCGCAAGGCAAGCTGATACCTCCTACCCCTATCCCAACACCATTACTAAGTATCTTACGAATGCACGGGTGGAACCGAGAGATTTTGATACAAAGGTTCGGGCTAAGAAGCCCTTCTCATGGTATTCTCTGATGGATGCACACAACCCTAAGAAAAAGGTTCAGCCGACTACCACCATAGGCCAGTCTGATAAGCCATCAGTGGTAGTTGCAGAGACAATCGATATGCCATCCACTTCAGCAGAGCCTTTAGCCAGTGCAGCAGCTATGCCCCCACCTTCAGCCACAGTGCCTTCCACCTCGTCTTTGAAGCCGGTGCCGATGCCCAGTGCTCTACTATCTGTGCTGCAAGTCTCCCAGATACTGATGAGCCTCGGTAACTGGATGCAGACAACTACTGCAAAGCTGTCTGACATATCCAGTAATATTGTGGCACAGTCATCCATTCCGGCACCCCAGATTCCCTCCACAGTTGAAGAAACTCTGAAGAAGCTCTTGGAGAATCAGAACACAATTATGGCCACTCTGGTGCAGCATGGGTCAGTATTAGAAGAGTTGGGAAAGGAAGTGAAGAAGATGCGGAAGTCCAAGGCCTCCAAGAAGTCAGTGGACAAGCTCCAGAGACAGGTTACCAAGCTTGCAGCAGCCGAGACATTCCATTTGACCCTAGATCCTACAACACATACAACACCAGCTGGCCAGTCTGAGGACCCAGACATTGCTGCTGACACTGCCGAGGCAGTACGTCAGATGTTAACCAATCTAGCCACTCCCGGAGTTGAGGATGATGAGATCCAGTTGGATGAGGCTGAGGTCAGTGACACTGCTATGGACACAGAGATAGCCAAGAAGCCATATGGAGTTTTCTTCACTTTTACCCTTCCTTTACTCTTATTTTGTTAAGCATTAGGGAGAATGCTTATTTTTATTCGGGGGGTGGAGTTTATTTGATATATTTTGCTGATTCTGAAACATTTGGCATGTAATTAACTTGATACTATTTTCTTCTTCTTTCTCATTATGTTGATATTTTCTTTACTCTCTCATTATGTATATTCGTTACGCTTTCAATAGTTTTTTCTTTGTAGTTTCTTTATGTTTGTTTGCTTATTAGTTAGTGTTTAACTAGGTAGCTTCTTTTTGAATTAGTAGCTTCTTTCTGATCTAATGGCTTCTTTTTGTGTTTTAGTAGATAATAAGCATTTGGTTTTATAAATTCCACGGTTCTTTCCAAATGTAGTTTTTGTGTGAACCGGGTGACTTTTTCCAACGATGAATGGAGTGACAACCTTCTTAAGGGATTGAGTCCTTTTTTTGGTGTTTAGGTAATAATAGTAGTAGTAATAAATTAAAAGACCTAATTAAGTCATGCTCGAAGAGTCAAACATGCTTCACTTGGTACCAACACACTTAACTACGTGCTTATGGTTAAAAACAAGGTTTTTAGAAAGAAATAGCTCGAGTTAGTGACCTGGTGACTCTTGTGTTGAATTAGGCAATCATCGAGTGGTTTAATCGAACCATAGTGATTTTCAATCTTGAATATGGTCGTTGTGGGCACTTGAATCTATCCTCTTTAACAATCCAGCTGCGTGAGAGGTTCAAAAGTTTTTGTTGCAAGTCCAAGTACTAGTGCGAATGGTCTAGAACTTGCCCCGAATGTGTTTCAAGGCGAAATCTTAAGTTTTGCTTGGCTTGATAAGTGATTATAGGCTCTCCTTGACCCGCTTGAAGTTTCCCATTGCCCACCAATGTTTTTATCCCTAGTCAACCCATTTGAGCCTCGAACCTTTCTCATTTGATAATCAAGTTACAAGCCTTTACCCTTTTGTCGTGACCCTCTCTTGGCAGCCGGCTTTCCTTAAAATTCTTGTAAATACAATTGGCTAAAAACATAAGTTTAGGAGAGAGACGAGGAACCTGAAAGAGGTATCAAGGCACAAAAAAGAGAAAAGAGATGAAGGAAAGGCAAGAAAGGAAAGAACAAAAAAATGCAAAAAGAAAATGAATAAGTGGAAGAGTTGATGGGATTCAAAGAAAAGTAATGAAGCAAAGCGTGAATAAATCAAAGAGGGAGAAAATGAATATCATGATCAAGGAGTGATGCTAAGTCTCTCTAGTTCCCCCAAAGAAAAGAAAATGCCTCAAAGAATTGGCAAAGCATGAGCCGAGAACAGAAAATGGAGTTCTTAAGGAAAGATGAACCCACTTTCTATCATAGCATATCCAACCTTAGTCCAAAAGCCTTCATTGCATTCCGAAAAAGCCCTACGTGATTTCAAGTCAAGTGAGCTTACATTAGTGGTGATCTACATGAGGGGCAAGCCTATGGTGCTTAAATCCATACTTGCGACATTCTTTGGAGAGAGATGAGTGAACCTTTCGCAAATCTTTGGATTGAGTGCTAAATTCTTAAGCGAGATAGGCAAACGGAGAGTAGAGGAGGAGGAGTTTGGGATCCACAATGACCTACATGAAACAGCGAATTTCCTTGATGAATAAAGTCAACTCTTGATACTCAAGTGTCACATTAGAACTATATGTGCATAAAAGTTTAACTTGTTGCCTTGTTGATAATATATAAGTGGTGTGGATAATTGTTGGTCCAATTGATGTGTGAATGACTCACTTTTGATTAGCTGGAACGACCCTTAACTTGTGGAGGTGGGAACTAATTTATTTGCTTGAGGACAAGCAAAAAATTAAGTTCGGAGGAGTTGATAAGTGGGGATTTTGACTATTTATTAGTGCTTTTTTAGCTTTTATTTTAGTCCAAAAACGTTTAATTGTGTTCCCGAAACTGATAAAATGTGCTAAATTATAGGAATATTGGAAGACGGATTCCCAAGATGAAATCTAACTCAAAGGAGTAATCTAAACTCAAGGCCATAAAAGGGACAGAAACTCACAAGTGCAGATCGCAGAATATCATCTGCGGCTGCAGATGATGAAGGAAATGCCAGCAGACCTTTGTGCAAAGTGCGGTCCGCACATGAATTGTGCGGCCTCAAATGATGGCTAGGAACAAGGTTCAGAGAATGTGCATTTCAAGTCCCTCAGAAGTGCGGATTGCACAGGAATTGTGCGGGCGCAGAAGAAGCGCCTTGCGGCCGCAGGTCTAAAAGTGCAGACGCAAAAAGGATACGTTACGGCCGCATATCAGAATTATGCGGCCGCAGACCTCCGGTTCCTGACAAGTCAAAGAAATCTGCGGACTGCACATGGAATTATGCGACCGCAGAACCTCCCCAAGGGCATTTTTGTCTAAAATTTCCTACCCTGTATAAATAGACGAGCTTCACAATTTTAAGTTAACTTTTGACATTAGCAGCTACAGTAACCATTTCTCTTTACTTTTTTAGTAGTTTTTCATATTTTGAGATACTTTAACATAGATTTTATCATTTTGATTTCACAATATAAGTTTATTTATTATTTCTTCTTCTATTTCTTCAATTTCAAGCATGACCAACTAGATTTTTACTAGGGTTGTTACCCAACCCTAGTGTGTAAATCTTATGGGTGTTTAATTTGATACTTGTTTATGGTTGGGTGTTTATTATTTAGCCTTGTTCATGCTTTAATTATGGAATTAATAGTTGCAACATTAGTTCATGCCTATTTGACTTAGTCTCTACTTGAGAAAGAGAGGCTTAGTCTAGGACAACTTGGCTAAAAAGAAATTGGGTCAATCGAGAGATTGATAATCCCAATTAAAGGGTTAAACCTAGAGATAGTAATAACCCGACTTGAGCTTTTATCAACCGTTTTGTGCAATACCTATTTGGACTTGAGAAAGCCAAATTGGGCAAAATCACTCTCTGATCGAGAGATATTGAGTGGATAATTGAGAGTTGGTAGCTATAATACACCCGATCAACAAAACAAGCATTAAGGTCTATATCCCATAAGGCAAACACCTAGATGATGGTCATAGCCCTAGGCTTTTTACAAACCTTGAAAAACAACAAAAATAGTTCTCGTAGTTTTATTTCTTAACTTTGCAATCTTAGTTTTAAATTAGACGTAGAAACAACCCAAATTTGTGGAAGAGTAAATTAAGATAGTCAAACTCACATATTACAATAAATACTCCTAACCCCCATATATAGCTCTCTATGAAAATCGATCCCGACTCTTGTTGGGTACTATTATTGCAATCGACCGTTTCATAACCTTGATTTGGGGTGTGAAATTAGACGAGATCAGGGAACAATACACCAGCAAACATCAGTAGCAACACCAATCTCGTGTGCCGATCGATAACCTCCGGTGGTGAATCATCCGTAATCTCCGCATCCATCGCCTCCAGATGCTGCCGGACGGGCGTTAGCTGCAAATGAGTGGCTCCACTCAATGCCGTCTCCTCCGCTGGCTGGAATCCGGTGAGCCGGTGCAACATATGCAGGTAATGCAATCCCCTATAGTCTCTGAGATCATGCGGCTAAGCTACAGGTAACCCATCAACCGGCAGCTCGAAAAGAACCTCCACGTCCTCAAGCGTGATGGTCGCCTTGCCGATGGGCAGATGAAACGTGTGCGTCTCCGGTCGCCACCGCTCTATCATAGCCATGATCAACGCTAGTCGAACTGCAACCGGCCAATCTCTATGATCCTGTAGAAACCCGTATCCTGAAGGCGTCTAACTATACGGGGATGGAGTGGGTGAGCCCTAATGAGCTCCTACATATCCTCTATACGTCTGGCGCGGAATGTCTGGGACAAACACTGCCCATCCCATATGTACGAAGACCTATGCTCGGCCTGTAGCAACAGTAGCTCTAGCGATGCAGGTTCGGGATGCGCCGGCGGAACCTCCTTGACGATGACTGTAAATTGAACAATATTAATTAAAGTATTTTACTTTTTAATTGCTTAACATCTTTAAATATATTGCAATATCTTTAATATTTATTCGATATTTTTACTATATTGTTACTTAGGTTGATACATTTGCTATATTATAATTTTATATGTTAGTTTACTATTTTATGTGTTAGTTTATTTTATATGTTTATCAATTTATATGTTTGTTTTCGTACTCACTTATTTTTTAGTATAATAGAATTAAATAATTAATTTTCATAACTATACATGCTTTAATTATTAAATATTCATAAAAAAAACTTAGTTTGACAAATATTGTTGTTTTTAAATGTTATTTTCTTGCGTTTGTTGACTAGAATTCGAGAGAGTTGTGTTTGAACTATCACTTTTTTCCAGATATTTTTGGTGCGAACAGATAATTAAGTGATTAATTTCAATAACTACAAAGATACTACGCAAAAGGACACTATATTTTACTACACTAAAGGGTACTACATTAGAATTACGAGTACTACATTAAAATTACGGGCACAACATAACACTAAATGAAACTAAACAACATTAAAGTCGCATATTAATATACGTACAATAATAACATCAAAATAAGATTAATTATTCCTAAAATAAAAATTTATCTACTTTACTAATCTTTTAGCACATAAATAATCTAATTCGGATAAAAAATAACAAATTGATTTAATCACAAAACAATCACAAAAATACATATACCACAGTAAAAAGTAACTAATTACCATTTCCTATAACAACTAAAAACATTAATTATTCATAAAATAACAATTTCTCTATTTTACTACTTGTTTTAGCACAAATATCCGGATAAAAATAACAAATTAATTAAATCACAACACAATCACGAAATAACATAGAACACAATAAAAAATAACTAATAAGCATTTTTTATACATGAGTTTTAACAAAAAATAAGTCGGAATACCTCGATTTTAATTTTTTTGAAAGTTGAAGATTTGATTATTTGGAGCCAAAACGAGCAACGCACTACGCGATAGCGCCTTAGATACGATATTAGCTTGCTACAGTATCGAGAATCTACACTTTTTGTGGGACCAGTGGATTCCGATGGAGCTTTTTTCATTGAAAATAGGGGGGGGGACCGTTGCTGTGGAATAAAAAATTGAAAGGGAGGGCTGCTGGTTCGCGTCTGGTGGGAAGGAGAAGGACACGTTTTTTTATATAGGTGTAGCGGGCATATATTTCGAGTTATACTATAATGTGGTTTATATGCGTGCTATATCTTGCCGCCCATTTTAATTTCAAATATAGCGCCCGGCTATTCACCGCATTGTAACTTAACGGATAAACATACCGTTAAGATATAGCGCGATGAATAATTGCGATATATATATATATATATATATATATATATCCAGTCTTTTTTTTACCTATTATGGTCACTTGAGTCCAAAAATTGTTTCGGACTCACATTTATGTGCTCTGTACAGGAAAAAAAAAACACTGAAAAGTCGCTTCTTTCCAGTCTCTCCTTTTAATTTTTAACTGAGTCTCCAGAAAAGTCACATCTTCAATCCTGCTCCGTCTCTTCTTTCTCTTAGCGCCGTTTGCAGTCTACTGGCAACAAAATGCCTTCATCTCTTCTGCTTTCTCCACATGAATCTGAATCAACCAATCTCCATGGATTGGGTGCTCAAAGGTGCGAGAATTTACGGTTCTCTCAACTTATCAAATTGCTCTATCACAGGCAAGTCCCCAATACTCTAATTCTTCTTGCTCCATTTTGTTTTTGTTGAGTTGCTTCATACATTTCTTTCTTTCATAGCCGATGATTCTGTTTTCTGTTAGCATTGCATCTGAACGATAAATTTAGAACATTTTTAAAGCTGCAAAATTGGTTTATTTTTTGTACTAATGTGGAGTAACCCTGTATTCTGGCCTGGGCCTGGGCCTGGGCCTGAGCCTGAGCCTGAGCCTGAGCCTGAGCCTGAGGCGGGCCTGGGCCTGGCGGTCCATGTGTATGAGACCGGCCCGCTACGGGCCTAAGCCCACACCGTCCCGGGCTAAATGGGCCGGGCCCGCAGGCCTAAACGGTTTCGGAATATTTTTTTTTTTTTTTAATCAAGGGAAATTTCTTGTAAACTATATATGCATATACTAATATAGATTGCATTAGACATATATATATATATATATATTGCCTTATATAAGTCTTGTAT
>MCJB01018737.1:65032-103487 GCA_002018475.1 Nicotiana obtusifolia | reverse complement strand
GTTACTAGAAGCATTATCCATTGTAACAGACATTATTTTATCTCTAATACAAAAATATCTACAAATATCTGATACTGTGCTAGCAATAAATTTACCTGCGTGAGTTAATAATTCTATATGCAATAATGCGTTTTTGCATTATCCAGTCCTCGTCTATCCAATGACTTGTAACGGTTAGATAGTCATAGTCATTGGCACTTCTACCTATCCGTAGTAATAGCAATGCGACAATCTATATTAGTAAATAGATATCGCAAATATTGTTCATATTCGTGCTTATATTTATAAATGTCGGCCTTTACGGTTGCACGAGGCCATCCTTTATAAGTAGGGTTATAAACTTTTCTAATATATTGTACAAAATGGGGGTTAGAAGGAAAGCTATATGGTAAGCACATAATAGTTACCATTTTTGCTAATTCTTCACGATCCTTATTTGGATCGTAATATAAAATTCCACCGGTAACGGTGTTAATTCCCGGTTGGACTACATTTAAACCTGCACTAGTGTGAGCCGGATTACCTACACCCGTCCCCTCTTCCGCAGCTTTCATTTGCAAATATATTTGTTTATCTCTAGGGTGTTTTAATATGTGCCTAGTCAAACTACCCGTACCGCTACGGTTGCCAGTAATTTATGAGCCAACAAAGACCCACAACTTTTACACTTAGCCTTATTTTCTTCTCTTAATTGAGTAAAAAAGTTCTAAACTAGAGATGTTTCGGCCCGTCTAGGAGGTCTTCTATCAAATATAGGGGTTACTAAAGGAGGGTCAGGTGAGGCATCAGTTGGGTTATTAATAGGACTAGTAGGTGTATCATCTAAATCCGGTTGGGTTTCATCTAAATCATCATTTTCCAATATAGGTTGATTAGGATAAAGTAAGTTCATCGTTTGTTCATCTAATTGTTGACCCGGTGCAACATCGTGACAAAATTGGCTATCCGAAAATTGAAAACAAGGATGATCACTATCTAGAATAATAGGTGCAGTAGGACGGGTAACAGGGGAGGAGGAGTAGCTTGGCTACTAGATTGACCAATTTTTTATTTTCCCTTACCCTTACCACCAAACATTTTTTTCAATGAAAAATTCATATTAATTATAATTACACTAAATAAAACAAACACAACAACCATATTAAAAATTAAAGAGTTGGAACGAGTTTACCGAATTGACGAACAACTTCTTGAAAATTGAATATCGTTGAAGACTTAAATATTTCAATTCACCAACTTGACAATTTTTCACGAAATTGGAATAACAAAGTAAGCAATTATGGAAATAATTAGAGAGAGATTGAGAGAGATTGAGAGAATTTGTGAGTAAAAATGAAAGAATGAGGGGGTATTTATAGTTGAGAATAGGTAAAAAGTGTATTTATAAAAAGTTTGGGGTTAAAATAAAGTTTGAGGGCCAAAATGGCTATTTTCTGAACAATAAACGATCAAATTAATGGCCCAACGGCTAGATTTTAAAAATCTGGCCATTGGCCTTTTTTTTTTAAATTTTTTTTTTTTTTTTGAATTTTGACCGTTGGGCCCGGCCCAAGCCCGCTGCGCCCGCTAGGCCCAGACCAGGTCCGCCTGGCTGTCCCGGGCCTGGTGGGCTTCGTGTTGAGCCCGGCCTGTCACGGGCTTTAGACCCGCTAAGGCCCAGGACCGCTAGGATCGGCCCACGAGGTCCGTTTGGCCCACCAGGACCGCGTGCCCGTGCCGGTCCAGGGCCTGCACCGGCCCACATTACAGCCTTAATGTGGAGTGAGGACCGAGGATGAATGTTAAGTTGGATTATCCTATCTAAAATCTGAAGATCTTTAAAGTTTCTGGACTTAGCTGTACTCTGATGAATTCTTGTGTTGAACAAATTGTTTGAACCAAAACATTCTGTCCCTGATTTTTAGAACTTCACAACGATGAAAATTTCAATGCTCAAGAAATTGTTGGGATTCTTGTCTTGTGTTATCGCTCATTTTATTTTGTCCTCATTTTTTTTTTTTTAATAAAAAAAAAAAAACAAGTCTAATTTAGTCATCTTCCTGAAATACAAATATTTGCGGTTTAATGCTTTTTAAACAGACCCATTTGCCTAACTTTTCATTGGTACTCCAATTTGCCAGACTTCGAGAATTACATCAAATAACTGTTGTAGTATTAGTTTTATCACCTGCTCTTGCGGATCTCTTGCTTATATATATGTTAGAATTGATTCATGCATACATGTGATTCAAAGTTGTATTATTCTATTCCTTGTTGAATGAAACTGAGGGGGAGTACTGAGGTTGAGGACAACTTGGTACCCATCAGCGAGCTTAAGGTAGCAAGAAAACTTATGTGTGTAAGCTGCCACATATTATTGTCTTGAATTTTGTTTGAACGTGCTCTTTTTACTTCCTAATTTATTGAGTCCGGGTTGAGTTAGTTGACCTATACTTCTTTAAATTCTTAAATTCTGTTTTCAAAAGTAATACTACATAGATCGAGTTGTGATTTTAGGCGTAAAACGTCTTTCTCTTCTTTTCTAATTTCGGTATGGGCAGAAGTTGTTCACTTTTTGCTGCTTATTGGGAAAGTGCTATGACAGTTCTGGTCTGATCATGATATAAATTTACATTTGTTTGATGTTTCAGTTAGGTTTGCTCAAGATTTATTTGGTTGAACTTCTGGTTGTTATTGCAGTTACATGGAGGAATGTGTCATAGCGCAAAAGCACTTGGATTCACTCTTGCTGTAATTGCGTAAAAGCCGCATAGCATTCGGAGGACCGTGAAAAATACGAATTAGTGAGTTTTCCAGTTGAAGATAGAAGTGGAAGATAGGTGAGAGTTAGTTTTTATATTGTCCTTATCATGGAAGTTCTTTTGATGGATGGCAGAAGTAGTCAGACCTGAATACTATCCAAGGTTACTGCTTTTTTAACTTACCGATTTATATCATGGATGCAGTGTCATATGCTCTATGGCCTTTCACGTGGCAACTATCTTGAGCTAATGATAGTTTTGAGTTTAACATTCTTTTAGCAGCATGGTGCTCGTAGTTACTTTATAATTGTGCATGATATTGTAAATAGTTAAGTTCAAGTTGCTGATTTCCTATGGCATCTCAAGCTAAAAATTCTATATCTTGTAGTCTATTTTTGTTGCATGAAGATGTTATACCTAGCTTTTTAAATTATTTTTCGAACTACATTCTTTAGGCACTTCCCTGTTGGAACTCTAGAGGAGTTTTTTAACGGTAAGAAAAGCAAGATGATAAAAGTCATAGATCCTCATAGAAGACATTTTAGAAAATACTTCCCCTAAAAAAATAAGTAATTAATTTTCAACACTGATAATAGCCGTTTGGTAGATTATTTTTGCCCTTTGGCATTGTCAATTTTGTCAAATATTTTATCAATTGAAGCTTATAATTCCTTATGCTTACGATATTTCGATGCAGATATTTTAGTTTCAGATTTCAAATACAATGACATGATTTTGATACAATGAAGCTCACTTATGAGACTCAGCATTTGAGCTGATGTTAATTTTATTTATCAAGTGTTTTGACAAAACTATTTATTTGTTAGTTCAATGAGGCTGCGGCTGACTTGCTACACACTCTAACAGCTATTGTTTTTCTGTAGTGCAGTATTGTGAAAAGCGAGCACTTCCTCGCTTAAAGCAAGAAGCGAAGCGAGGAGACCCATCGAGCGCTTCTGCTATCTGAAGCGTAGCAGGTATTCAAAAGCGCTCGCTTCCCACTAAAAAGCGAGAAGCGACGATGTGAAGCAATGCGTAAGAAGCGTGCGCTTCTCCGTTTTAAAAGGCTGCCAACCTATTTAATTACAAAAGATGTTTTTTCTTAAAACATATCGACCAGCAGCAACAGAGAAAGTACGAGGCGACCAGAGTTCAAGTTTTCTACACTTTTCAACTTCAAGATCATCAAGTTTGGTCGAGGTATGTGATTTCTTCTTCTTCTTCTTCTTTCACTGTTTCAGCGTCCAAATAGCAGCGGAATGCTAGCGAATTTTTTTTTCCCCTTTAGTTCTTCTTTCTCATTCTTTCTCCTCCTCCTCCTCCTCCTCTTCTTCTTCTTCTTCTTCTTCTTCTTCTTCATTTTCTTGCACAGTTTTTTCATTTTTATGCTTTAAAGGATGCCACTCTTTAGTTTTTACATTGAAGTATTAAACATTTGCTCACAGTTACATGTGTTGTCTTTGCAGTACTTATTTTAATATTTTTTTTAGAATTCTGCTTCACTTCAAAAAAGCGAGCGCTTCGCTTCTCGCTTTAAGCGAAAAGAGGGTTGTCGCTTTTCCTCGCTTCACGCTCTTCACAACACTGTTGTAGTGATGAATTTGCCCTGAAACTAAAACAAAGCAAAGCTTGATAACGAGAAGATTGAAATACATGCTGAAGAAGAGGAGAGCATTGAATTGCCACCTGAAGATTGATCTTTTCACAGGGCAATGGTTTTATGACAACGTCACTCACCAAATTAACAAAGAACGTCAGCACATGTTACTTGCATGACGTTGGAGACCCTTCATGTACCAAAATTGGAGGTGACAACCCATAGACTATTCAAGTATGAGGGTCATTTTTGAATTCTTGATTATTCAATCTTAATATGTATTGCATATATGTATGCATGTAAAGGTGAATGAATAGGCTACTTCGCTTGATTTTTTTATAAAAGGTGGAGTCAGGTTTAATTGGTTAGATGCAATTTTCAATATTATGTAAGTTGTACCTTTGGCTTGTGAGTACAAGGGATAAGACGTGAACTTAAAAGTCCAGATTGCATCTTGAGGCTGTTTGTTTGATAGTTTTGTTTATGAGCTATCTCAGGACCATGAATGTGTAAATTATATTTCTCTGTTTTAGGTTGCTTATTAGATTGTTCTTCAACGTATGTTAAGCAAAAAGAAATTGCTCTTTCCCACTATATGTAATAGGAACTTTAATTGCTTAGGAAAGATTTGGTTTTTTTTTTTAGATAAATTTTGACGATAATTATTTAGCCATGTTTTGACTTTCTTTTACGATCGCGTGAACAATTACACTTGTGTTGATATAAAGAAAATACCTCAATTGTTTGAAATATACAAAACAAAAATACAAAATTTTAAATTACCATGAACAAAATGACAGTCAAAAACTACGATACTAACATATGTTTCATGCTAGCTCTCAAACTCTACAATAGCTTAGCTCCAATATCTGCTCATAAAGTACAGTAGTGTAATGCGAGTATACCGATACATTGCTCAATTAGTTCCATGGCTATCCTGCAACAAAGTAGTGGCAATGTTTTTGTCAAAATACTCGCTTTACAAACCTGTACAATTACATAGCAAAATAGAGAAAATACACAGAAGCAGCATAACAAGCTAATCACGATCAAAGCATATAACAATATGCACAGGTAGAGCATATAAAGTGATGCACCCTATCTTCACCAAGCAAGTCACGTGCATCAAAATAGTAGATATATGCACAATATAAGCATGATAAAGACTCAAACTATACATCAATGACACTCTCCAAGTGTCCAACAACTTGTTCACAAGTCTCGTGCATGTGAAAAATACATCAAATAGCATATGCTAACAATATTGTCGTGACCCAAAATCCCAATCAAAGAGCCGTGATGGTGTCTAACATCATTTGTTATGCAAGCCAATAAATAACAAAAATAAAATAATAATTAAGGCAATGTAGAACATAAAATAACATGATATCATAAATGAAAGATAAATCTCAGAAAGATATATATATATATATATATATATATATATATATATATATATATATATATATATATATATAACAAACGACCACACCTCCCAGAAACTGGAGTCACTGAGTACGTGAGCATCTATTGAATAACTAAATACAAATTTTAAAATAAATAATACACTGTTCAAATCAAATAATAGTAACAGGACTATGAGATAGGTGACTCCAAGGCCTGCGAACGAAAGTGCAACACTATCTCGAGTCTCCTCAACCAGCAAGCTAGTCCGTCTCTGGGTACCACCGGAACCAACACCAAAATGTGCATAAAAAGTGTAGTATGAGTACAACCAACACAATGTACTACTCCGTAAGTGCCGAGCCTAACCTCGATGAGGTAGTGACCAGACTAAGACAATAGACCTACATATAAACCTGTGCAGTTAAGCAATAAAAGAATAACGAGAGATATAGCAACAGGATAACAAGTAAAATAGCAAGATGACAAGATAAATAATAGGAGAGAGAAATAACAAGTATAAAAGTAAGAAGATACAGAACGAAAAAATTAAAGAAAGAAACGACTAAAATAAACTATAATTTATGCTTCCACAAGCAACTCTGCACAAGTCTTTTGAAAATAACCACGAAACAACATAACCAATCCTCATTTTATATAGTAAAATAAGGAACGAGTGATATCAAACAAATATCATGGCACCACCCTTCGTGATTTTAGTCTGTTCTTCACAAGTACAACACTTTTATAGCAAGCACGGAAACACCCTTCGTGCATATTCACTCTTCCTCACAAGCACGGTAACTCCATTCATGCAATTATATTATTATATAAAGAAAACACAGAAGCATCTTTCGTGCAAAATCACGCTTCCTCACAAGCATGGAAACACCCTTCATGCAACTCATTCTTCCTCATCAAGCATAAAATGTAAAGCAGTACCAAGCAAGATGGGAAGCATAAACAATATCAAGAAGCGCAATTGAACATAACTTGCCATATAGGAAGTAATCATCACTTTGAAAAATATCCAATCAACAATTCAATAGTCTTACTACCCAATATCACAACAAGCTTAACATGGCTACTAACACGAATGAAAGTAGTTAAAGAGTCTTACAATCTAGATAAAGTATGAAAACGTAATAAATGAAGCAACAAAATATAAATAACTAGTTCTACCCGCATTCTCAACCCATAGCAAACACATATACACTCGTAACCTTGCATATATGCCGCCCCCAACATATACTCATAGCAATTAGACCTAATTATATCGCGATTCTCTCAAATCAAGGTTAACCTAGACATTTACCTCTTTTCAAAATAAAACCAACAACCAAACAAATGTTTCCTTTAGAACAAGCCTTCAAACCACTCGAATATAACCAATAAATCTTCAATAAGTCAAAACAAGCTTTAGAAACTACCCTATTATCAAAAAGGTTCGATCTTTAATATATTTGAAAAAGTCAACAAAAAAGTCAACCCGGATCCACGTGGTCGAAATCCGAAATTAAAAGCATATCCCGTTTACCCATTCTCCCCAGAGTCTAAATATGTGATTTGTTTCGAGATCCCATCTCAAATCGAGGTCTGAATCTCTAATATACAAAATGCTAAATTTCTACCCAAAACCTCTATTTCTATTCTATGAAATCATAGATTTAGTAATAAAAATCTATGAAAAAGCAATAAAAATTGAAAAGATAAGTTAAAGTTACTAATCTATGAAGTTGGGAAGAAATTGCTCACCAAAATCGCCTCTATGTGGAGTTTAGGTCTCAAAGATGGAACAAAATGAGCAAAATCGCGAAACCTTTGACTTTTACCCAGTTGCAGGTATCGCCGTGCTGTTCGCAAAAGCGCATAGCTGATCGCAAATGCGATCAATCCCCTGAGCCACAGAGATCGCAATTGCAACATAGGCATCGCAATTGCGGAAGTCGTAAATGTGACTCCTCGCAAAAGAAACCTAAGCTTCGCAAATGCGTAGCTGCCCAAATCCCCCAGGATCGCAAATGCGAGCTAGCACCCGCAAATGCGAGGCTCGCATTTGCGAACAGACCTTCGTAATTGCGATGTTTGTAGTACCAGCAGACTTAAGTCCGAGGGATCAACCCGAATCCAATCTAAAACTCACTCGAGTCTCTCGGTTCCCAATCTAAACATCCACACAAGTAAAATAACATCATACAAACTTGCTTGTAAGACCAAAATAACATCTACAATCAAGAATCAAGGATCAAAACTCAAATATCTCAAAGTTCATAACTTCAAATTTCAACTTCTCACAATAAGCGCCGAAACGACCTTGGGTCACCCGGGCTCAACCAAATATACGTACAAGTACAAAATCATGATACAGACCTACTAGAATCGCCAATATACAAATATGAGGTCGTTTATCAATAATAATGACCTTGGTCAACTCTAACCATTTCAAGATAAAAATCATGTTATTTTTGAAAAATCACATTTAAACTTTCCGAAAATCAACACGGGCCACGCATGCAAGTCATAAATCATCAAATAAAACTATGTAGGGTTGCAAATCACAAAATTGAAAGTTAGATCTCAAAACGACTTATCAGGTCGTTACATTCTCCACCTCTAAAAGAAACTTTCGTCCTCGAACGAACATAGAAATGTACCTTGACTAGTAAAAAGATATGGATATATACTCCTCATATCGGACTTGGACTCTCAACTAGCCTCTTCAGTCGGCTGACCTCTCCAACACACATTCATAGAAGAAATTTTGTTAGATCTCGACTTTCGAACTTGCCGGTCTAGAATGACTATCAGCTCTCTTCATAGGTCAACTCTTCATCAAGCTGCACCGTCTTGAAGTCCAATACATGTGATTTATCTTAATGATAATAGATATATGAAATACTGGATGTACCCCTTCTAGGCTGGGAGGCAATGCAAGCCTATTAGCATCCTCCTCAACTCTATATAAGATCTCAAATTGGGCTAAAAAACCTCGGTCTCAACTTTCCCTTCTTTCAAAATTTCATCATGCCCTTCATAGGCGAAACTTTCAAAAGTACCTTCTTACCCTCCATTTAAGCCACATCATGACCTACTTGTCCGCATAACTCTTCTGCCTGCTCTGCTGTTCAAAGGTGATCCTGAATCAACTTCACCTTCTCTAAAGTATCAAGAACCAAATTCGTACCCAACATCTTGGCCTCACCAGGATCAAACCAACTAATAGGAGAACGACACCGCCTACCGTATAAAGTCTCATACAGCGCCATCTGAATGCTGGATTGGTAGATGTTGTTGTAGGAAAACTCTGCCAATGGTAGAAACTAATCCCACTAGCCTCCGAAATCAATAACACGAGCTCTTAACATATCCTTAAGGATTTGTATAGTCGCTCGGACTGGACATCCATTTGCGGATGAAATGGAGTGTTGAGCTCCACCCCCGTGCCCAACATACACTGAAAAGCTCTCTAAAATTATGAAGTAAAATGTGTGCACGGTCGGAAATGAAAGAAATGGGCACACCGTGCAGATGAATAATCTCTGTGATGTAGATCTGAGCCAATCGCTCTGAAGTGTAGAAGTCATCACCGGAAGAAAATGCACGGACTTGGTCAATCTATCCATAATGAATCAAACAACATCATTTTTCCTCAAAGTCCATGGTGAGCCTACCACAAAGTCCACAGTAATGCGCTACCACTTCCACTCCGTATTCACCAGCATCTGAGTCAAACCACCCGATTTTTTATGTTCATAATTCATCTATTGTTAATTCAAGCACCATGAGACATGCCCAATAATATCTTTCTTCATCTTCTGCCACCAATAATACTGCTTTAGGTCATGATACATCTTTGTGATACCTGGGTGAATAGAATACCGCGAGTTATGAGCCTCCTTAAGGATCAACTCTTTCAAACGATCAATATTCGAAATACAAATCCGATCCTGAAGCTGCATAACACCATCATCCACAATCATAACATTTTTAGCACCACCCCGCTGCACCGTATCTTTCAATACCAACAAGTGGGGATCATCAAACTGGTGAGCCTTGAGTCGCTCCAACAAAGACGATTGTGCCACAACACAAGCAAGAACCCTAATAGGCTCGAAATATCCAACCTCACAAATCTGTTAGCCAAGGCCTGAACATCCACAACCAATGGCCTCTCCACTACCGGTATAAATGCCAAACTACCCATGATCTCCGTCTTCCTACTCAAGGCATCAACCACCATATTAGCCTTCTCCAGATGATATAATATAGTGATATCATAGTCTTTCAACAACTCCAACCATCTCCGCTACGTCAAATTCAAACCTTTTGCTTGAACAAGTACTGGAGACTCCGATGATCAGTGTAAACCTCACATGACACGACGTACATATAGTGCCTCCAAATCTTGAACGTGTGCACAATAGCTGCCAACTCCAAATCAAGCACGGGGATAGTTCTTCTCATGTATCTTCAAGAGACAAGTCTCATAGGCAATCACCTTACCATCCTACATCAATACTGCACCAAGTCCAACACGAAAGCATCACAATACACAATATAAGACTCCGAACATGTGGAAAAAACCAACACTGGAGCTGTAGTCAAAGCGGTCTTGAGCTTCTGAAATCTCTCCTTACACTTATCAGACAATATGAAAAGAGCACTCTTCTAAGTCAACTTATTCAATAGGGCTGTAATAGATGGGAACCCCTCCACAAAGCGGCAATAATAGCCCGCCAAAGCCAAGAAGCTCTGAATCTCTGTAGCTGAAGTAGGTCTAGGCCAATTCTGAACTGTTTCGATCTTCTTAGGATCCACCTTGATACCATCACAAGACATAACATGGCCCAAGAAGGCAACTAAGTCCAATTAGAACTCACACTTCGAAAAGTTGGCATAAAGCTGACGATCCTTCAAAGTTTGAAGTTCAATCCACAGGTGTTGCTCATGCCCCACTCTACTAATAGAGTAAACTAGAATATCATCAATAAAATAAATCACAAAAGAATCCAAGTAAGACTTGAACACTAGGTTCATCAAATCAATGAAGGCTGCTAGAGCATTAGTCAAACCAAATGATATCACCAAGAACTCGTAATGACCATAATTGGTCTTAAAAGTTGTCTTAGGAACATCCGATTCCCTAATATTTACCTGATAATAGGCCGATCTCATCATCATAAATCCTAGGTAACAGATACGTGTTCCTGATGGTAACCTTGTTCAACTGTTGATAGTCAATACACATCCTCATCGCTTAGTCCTTCTTCTTTACAAACAACACCGGTGCACCCCAAGGTGACACACTTAGTCTATTGAATCCTTTATCAAGCAAATCCTGCAACTTCTCCTTCAGTTCCTTCAACCCAGCTGAGCCATATGGTACGGTGGGTTATAAATAGGCCGAGTGCCCGGAACCAAATCAATGCAAAAGTTAATATCCTTATCGGGTGGAATGCCCGGTAAATCTAAAGGAAATACCTCCGGGAACTCCCTCACCCCTAAAACTGAACCCATAGGAGGAACCTTTATGTTAGAATCCCGAATGTAAGCCAAATATGCTAAGCACCCCTTCTCAACCATACGCTTAGCCTTCAAGAATGAGACCACTCTGCTGGTAGAATGACCGGCGGTCCCTCTCCACTCTAATCTAGGCAAACCTGGCATGGCTAAAAATGGTCTTGGTATGACAATTCAAGATAGCATGATATAGGGGCAACCTAATCCATACCCAGAATAATCTCAAAATCCAACATATCCAACAACAAGAGGTCAACTATAGTGTTAAAACAACTAATAGTAACAATACAAGATTGATACACTCGATCGACTACTATAGAATCCCCAATTGGAGTGGACACAAAAACAGTAACATCAAGAAAATCACGAGGCATACTCAAGTGCGATGTAAAACATGAAGACACATAAGAATCTGTACAACCCGGATCAAATAACATCGAAGCATCTCTATGGCAGACTGGGATAATACTAGTAGTGACTACTTCAAACGACTCTGCCTCAGGCCTACCGGTAAATGTATAACAACGGGGCTAAACCCCACTAGTCTATCCTCCACCTCTAGGATGACCTATACTTGGAAGACCTCCATCTCTCGCTGACTGTCCTCTCCCCTTGGCTGGCTGACCCTCGCCCCTAGGTGGTTGAGCAGGTGGTGTAGCAATTGATGCCGGAATCATGGCACAATACCCTACTGTGGCATACTGCTCTGCAACCAAGGGCAAAACCTCGCGACGTGCCTCAATCCCCACATACATAGCAAGCCCTATGCTGATGTAGCAGCTGAACCTGGAGCTATCCTTGACGACCCGAATAACTACCATGGTACCTTTACATCGCAGGTGCACTGGGAGCTTGAGGTGCACTGAATGCTATTTGCTCAGAATGAGGTCCATACGCACTACAGCTGTCTGATGTACCATGTGTGACATGTAGTTCTGACTGTACTGGCCTGATAGAATGGCCTTTGCCAAAGGAACCACTGAAACTCCAAAATGACGGGGCTCTTGTTAGAGGTGTCTCTCTCGCCAGGATTATAATGCGCTCAATCCTCCTGGAAATATCCACCACTTGAGTGAAAGAAGTCTCACTCTCGACCTCCCTGGCAGTCTTATAGCATAAGTAAGACCCTCTATGAACCTCTGCAGCTTCTCCCTCTTAATAGGGATCAAGATAGTTTCATGGCGAGACAAATTAATAAATCTAGTATCATACTGGGTGACTGTCATGCTACCCTGTTGAAGGCACGAACTGGCTACGCAGCTCATCTCTTTGAGTGAGGGGAATATACTCCTTTAAGAAAAACTACGAAAACTGAGCCCATGTAAGAGGAGGTGATCCTACTTGGCTTCCCTGCTCATAAACCTACCACCATCTCTTGGCTGAACTATGCTTCTAAAAGAGAGTGAAATCAACTTTATTAGACTCAACTAGTCCCAGGTTGCGCAAAATCTCATGGAGAAGTCTTGGACATCCTCTAAAGGTGCACCACTAAAGTGAGGGGGATACAAATTTATGAACCTATCCAACCTCTTCAGCTCATTAACTAACATCACGGGCCTATCCCTTGGTTGCACGACAATAATAGGATGAACCATCCCAATTAGTAGAACTCCTAGGGCCTGATATACCATGGGCTATTTGCTCTGGGGTATGAGTAGCAAAGAGTCTGAACTCCTTCCCCAACTTGAGAAGCGGCTGGTGCCATGGGAAACACATCGGCTCGAGCCATACTCTTCGTAAAGCCCACCATATGAACCAAGGCATCATGTAGTACTAGAGTGGAAATAAATCTCTCTGGGATCTGAGCTGGTCCTAACAGCTCGACCTGAACTGGAATCTCGTCATTCGGAGCTATCTGGGGCTTGACTACAGGTGCCGCCGCTTGAGCTCTGAACTGAGCTCTGCCTGTGCCTATGCCCATGCCCCGGCCCCTACCCCTGGTAGTGGCTGCAATCTAGGGCTCCGGCTCTGGGTTAGCTGCGGATAAAGCACGTGTCCTCACCATATATGAGAGAATAAGAGAAGAAAGAATCAAACTTTGGGATAGAACAAAGTCTCACAAGAGAGAAAGAAACAAAGTGAAGTTTTCTAAAGCCTTATAGCCTCTAGAAGATAAGTACAGATGTCTTCGTACTGATTTCCAAGACTTTATTAAGCTTGCTCATAATGCGTGACACCTATGCAACCTAGGGATCTAATACCAACTTGTTACAACCAAAAATCTCAACCAAAGAGTCGTGATGGCGTCTAACACCATTTTCTGGGCAAGCCAACAAATAACCAAAAAATAAAGGCAATGCAAAACGTAAAATAACATGATATCATAAATGAAAGATATATATATATATATATATATATATATATATATAAAACCAATGACCACCCAACACCTTCTGGAAACTGGAGTCACCGAGTATATCAGCATCTACCAAATAACTAAATATAGAGTCTAGAATAAACAATACACTGTTTGAAGCAAATAAACAGTAATAGGACTATGAGATAAGGTGACTCCAAGGCCTGCGAATGAAAGTGCAGCACTACCTCGACTGTCCTCAACCAGCAAGCTAGTCTGTCCTCAAGGTACTACCGGAACCAACACCAAAATCTGCACAAGAAGTGCAGAAGTATAGTGTGATTACAACCGACCCAATGTACTCCGTAAGTGTCGAGCATAACCGCGACGAGGTAGTGACGAAGCTAAGACAAGATACCTACATATATACCTATGCAATTAAGTAATGAGAAAATAACGAGATATATAGAAATATAATAACAAGTAAAATAGCAAGTAAGATGACAAGACAAATAATAAGAGAGAGAGATAACAAGTATAAAATCAAGAATATATAGAACGAGAAAATAAAGAAAGAAACGACAATTTATGCTTCCACAAGCAACTGTGAATAAGCCTTTCAAAAATAACCATGAAACAACATAGCCAAATCCCTCAGTCTATATAGTAAAATAAGGAACATGAGATATCAAGCAAATGGTACTGCACCACCCTTCGTGCTTTTACTCTCATCTTCACAAGTACAACATAATAGCAAGCACAGAAACAACTTTCGTGCATCTTCACTCTTCCTCACAAGCGCGGTAATACCCTTCGTGCGATGATATTAACATGTAAAGAAAGCACATAAGCACCCCTCATAAACCATCACTCTTCCTCACAAGCATGAAAATATCCTTCATGCAACTCATTCTTCCTCACCAAGCATAAACATGTAAAGCAGTACCAAGCAAGGGAGGAAGCATAAACAATATCAAGAAGAGTGATTGAACATATCTTGCCATATGGAAGTAATCATCATTTTGTACCAATATCCAATCAAAAATTCAATAGTCTTACTACCCAATATTACAACAAGCATAACACGACTAGTAACATGAATGGAAATAGTCAAAAAGTCTTACAATCTAGATAAAGTATAAAAAACGTAATACATGAAGCAACAAGATGTAAATAACTAGTTCTACCCGCATACTTAATTCATAGCAAACGCAGGTACACTCGACACCTTGCATATACGGCACCCCAATACATATAACACATAGCAATTAGACACAGTTACATCCTAATTCCCCCAAATCAAGGTTAAGCAAGACATTTACCTCTTTCTAGGATAAAATCAACAATCCAACACAACTTTCCATCTAGAACAAGCCTCCAAACCACTCGAATCTAGCCAATTAATGTTTAATTAAGTCAAAACAAGCTTTAAAAACTGCCCTAGTATAAAAAAGGTTCGATCTTTAACATATTTGAGAAAGTCAACAAAAAACTCAATCCGAGCCACGTGGTGGAAATCCAAAATTAAGACTAAATACCTTTTACTCATTCTTCCCCGAGTCCAAATATATGATTTATTTCGAGATTCGACCTAAAATCGCGGTCTAAATCTCTAAAATATAAAATCTTAAATTTTTTTTTTACCCAAAAACCCTATTCTATTGTATGAAATCTTAGATTTGGTAATAAAAATCTATGAAAAAGTAATAGAAATTGAATAAAATCAAGTTAAAGTTACTAACCTATGAAGTTGGGAAGAAATTGCTCTCCAAAATTGCCTCTTTGTGGAGTCTAGGTCTCAAAGATGGAATAAAATGAGTGAAATCTGAAAACCCTTGCCTTTTGCTCAGCTGCAGGTATCACAATTGCGAACTGCTATTTGCAATTGCAATGTTCGCATAACCGAACAGCTGATCGCAAATGCGATCAAGCCCCACGAGCCATAGAGATTGCAGTTGCGATAGAGGCATCGCAATTGCGGAAGTTGCAAATGCGACAAAAGCATCGCAAATGCAAAGGATCGACCCCTCGCAAAAGCAACCTAAGCTTCGGAAATGCAAAGCTGGCCATTCTCTCCCCCATCACACATATTACCAGCAAATCAAGTCCTAGGAATCAATCTGAAACCAATCCGAAACTTACCCGAGCCCCTTGAACCCTAATCTAAATACCCATACAAGTATAACAACATCATAGGAACTCCCTCGTAAGCTTAAAATATCAAAATAACATCTACAATCAAGAATCAAGCATCAAAACTCAAAAATTTCGAAGTTCATAACTTCAAATTTTAACTTTTCATAATAAGCGCTGAAATGGCCTTAGGTCACCCGGGACCCAACAAATAACCGTACAAGTACGGAATCAATATAAAACCAACCAAAATTATCAAAATACCGATCCGATGTCGTTTATCAACAATGTTGAGCAGGGTCAACTCTAGCTATTTTCAAGTTTAAAGATCAAGTTTTCCTTGAAAAAATCATATTTAGACTTTTTCGGAAATCAACACGGATCACATACGCAAGTCATAAATCATCAAATAAAACATGTAAGGTCTCAAATCATGAAATGTGAAGTTAGAACTCAAAAAGACCTATCGGGTCCTTACAAATAATATGAATTTAGCATGTGAAAGTGCATGAATATGTATCAAGGATTCACTTAAGCAAAATAAAGCTTACACCTTATGCTCAAACTCATCAATCGGATCCTGTATTACAAAAGGATCCAAATTCCCATTGATTTCTCACAATCTTGGGCACACACGGTCCTATATAATATGGGCAATCACATGAGTCCAAAGAGATTGATAAAAACCATATGTCATAGAGATTATAGCTCTATGATCAATTATAAATCTTCATGGAACGTCCCATCGTGCCATAATGATATAATATTGGACATATCACACGAGGGCCATAATCATCTTAACCAAATGGGCAACACAAGGATCATAATCCTATTTGTATACGGTCGAAGTCGAGCTCGATTACAACTTGGTAGATTAGGATTGAAACGTGGCAACCAAGGACTAAAGATCGACCTCGAGCCCCACTGAGCTATAACCTGAGGTTGGAAAGCCCGTTTCCGAGGAACATTGAGTCCGGTGTCGACCTTAGTCTCGAACGATCTCGGAAAAACATTGTTGAGATAACTAAGAGAAGACCAAAATATCTGCGACCAGTCGGATATTGCGGTGGAAATCTCGGCACGTATCAGGAAGGAACTGGCAATCAGCAAATCAAGAGATTTTTACCTTTTATAGAAATGTACCTAGAGTAGGACTCCTCTACTATATAAAGAGGGTGTGATAATTCATTCAACACATTATATCATGCATTCCAAAGCAATATATTATTACTTTTAGTTCTTATTATCTAGCCATTTTGTCCAGCATCGATAAAGGCATTTTTGGCTCGAGGGTGGCTAACCTTCCAAGGCTAAAATTGTTCAACTTGTGTGGTTTGCATTTACTTTCTCATTGTTTATTTCAATTTTAATGTGATTTCTCATTGTGTATCAAGTTAGATCATGTATCCTTAACACCACGTACAAATTCAATTGTTATCCAATCTTGAGGGTAACTAATTTGGCGCCCACCCTGGGGCTAAGGATAATAGTGGCTATTTGATATACTAAGGATAATAGTGGCTATTTTATATAAATCTCTATATCACACACTAGTTTAAGCTTGCTCTTTGAAGTGTCTTTGATTCCAGGCTAAAAAAGAAAATGTCAAAATCTAAATCAGCAGCCCTACATGTTGACAACGAGCCTGGTCATCAAGGTGAAAATAACAATATGACACCCGGTAACGAGGTATCACTTGCTTATCCCATTGGAATTCCGATCGTAGATCCAATTGATGCTAATTCACATGTGGCTATCGACGCAAACTTGCCTAGCGACCCCGAAAATAGCGTCCGTGGTGGAGCCCGATCGGCAACTCAAAACACACAAAACATTGAAGGGGCCGGGATTAGTCTACGGGCGATCATCGAAATGATGCAAGCTCAACAGGCGATGATAGCTTATTTACAGAACCAAAGCCGCGCACCAAGCAGGGTTGAGCTCTAACCACCCCGGGAAGTCATCTGCAGGGATGAACCGGTCATAGGAAGGTCAAATGAACATGAATCAGGGGCTAAACTCGAGATCATAAAGATGCTTGAGGAGCTAACAAAATGGATAGAATCAGGGGAGAAGAAAATTGAAGCTAATGACAAAAAGGTTGAAACCTACAATTCTAGGGTAGACCAAATCCTAGGTGCACCTCCGATATTGAAAGGCCTAGATTCCAAGAAGTTCATGCAAAAACCTTTTCCTTCGAGCGCGGCTCCGAATCCAAACCCCAAGAAATTCCATATGCCCGAAATACCTAAGTACAACGGAACGGCTGACCCAAACGAGCATGTAACCTCATATCCATGTACCATCAAAGGGAATGACTTGGAGGACGATATCTGTTGAAAAAATTTGGAGAGACTCTGTCAAAGGGAGTATTGATATGGTATCACAATTTAACTCCTAATTCTATTGACTCGTTGCTATACTTGTAGATTCTTTCATGAAAGCACACGCTGGTGCCATCAAGGTCGAGACCAGGAAATCAGACCTTTTCAAAGTAAAACAGAAGGATAATGAGATGCTCAGAGAGTTCTTGTCCCGATTTCAAATGGAACGAATGGATCTGCCACCGGTCGCTGATGATTGAGTTGGTCAGGCTTTCACTCAAGGGCTCAATATTCGAAGTTCGATGGCTTCACAACAGTTAAAATAAAACCTGATAGAGTATCTGATTGTTGCTTGGGCTAACGTACATAACCGATATCAATCGAAGATCAGAGTGGAAGATGATCAACTCGGGGCCCCTTCGGGGTCTATTTATCCCGTTAGAACCTTCGACAGAGTCAAGAGAGACATTGATCGTGAACCGAGATCAAATAGGGATCAGTATCAGCCATATAATGGAGACCGAAGAAGCAGTGGGTCCGGGCGAAACTCCATGAGAAACGAAAGGAGAATTGACAAAGGTCACCGGGGACTCATGACCAAAAACAGCTTCGACGGGTCTATCGGGCCTAAAGAAGCACCGAGGCTATCAGAGTACAACTTTAATGTCGATGTTGCTACTATTGTATCAGCTATTAGGCGCATCAAAGAAGGCCTCGACTTCTACAATTCGATCCAACCCAAAGGGATCCTAACCAGATGTGCAAATATCATGGCACTCACGGACACAGAATAGAAGATTGTCGACAGCTGAGATAGGAAGTGGCCCGGCTATTTAATAATGGGCATTTCCGACAATTCTTGAGCGACCGAGCCAAAAATCATTTTAGGAATATGGATTCTAACAAGCAGATAGAACAAGAAGATCCTCAACAAGTCATTAACATGATCATCGATGGGGTTGATATCCCACAAGGGCCGATGTTGAAATGCACCAAAGTGTCCATCACTAGAGAGAAACGAACACGAGACTACATACCAGAAGGAACTTTATCTTTCAACGACGAGGATGCAAAAGGGATTGTACAGCCCCACAATGATGCGCTGGTAATATCTATACTTGTATATAAAATTCGAGTTAAACGTGTGTTAATTGATCCAGGTAGCTCGGCCAACATCATTCGACAAGGGTCGTGGAGCAGCTCGGTCTACAAGACCAAATTGTGCCTGCAGCCTGAGTTCTAAATGGATTCAACATGGCATGTGAAACTACGAAGGCGAGATAATGTTGCTAGTAAACACCGCCGGGACTATCCAGGAAACAAAGTTTTATGTGATCGAAGGAGACATGAGGTACAATGCTCTATTCGGGAGGCCATGGATCCACAACATGAGGGCAGTGCCCTCGACATTGCACCAGGCACTGAAATTCCCGACACCTAGCGGAGTCAAAACAGTCTACGGTGAACAACCGACTGCCAAGGAAATGTTCGCGGTTGAGGAGGTGATACCGGCATCTACAACATCGAAGGATCCGAACCAGATGGCCAAAAATGGGACCAAATAGCAATCACTGATACCATCCTCGAAAAATTTGGACGGACGAAGGAAGGCGAGGATGATGATTACGGGGTCCCCAGATCATTTATAGCCCCTGATGATTTTGATGCCACTAATTCGACGTTCGAAGAGCTGGAACAAGTCATATTGAGAGAATGCTTGCCCCATCAAAAGGTATACCTGGGTACAAGGTTAAGCTCCGAGGTCAGGAAAAGACTCATTCAATTTCTTATAACTAACGAAAATTGTTTCGCTTGGTCCCACCTTGATATGATAGGAATCCCACAAGAGATAGCTACTCACAAGCTGAGCCTGGACCCGAAGTTTCATCCCGTCAAGCAAAAGAGAAGACCCCAGTCCGAGATCAAATATGCCTTCATCAAGGACGAGGTATCTAAACTCCTTTGAATAGGTTCCATTTGGGAGATTATATACCCCGATTGGTTAGCAAATGTGGTAGTAGTCCCTAAGAAAGGGAACAAATTAAGAATGTGTGTTGACTATAAGGATTTAAATAAAGCATGTCCTAAGGATTCTTTTCCTTTTCCCAACATCGATCAAATGATCTATGCCACGGCCGACCACGAGATCCTCAGTTTTCTCGATGCCTACTCTGGGTACAACCAAATATGGATGGACCCGAGTGATCAGGAAAAAACCTCCTTCATCACAAAATACGGCACATAATGCTACAACATGATGCCATTCAGTTTAAAGAACACCGGTGCCACTTACCAACGCCTAGTAAATAGGATGTTCGAGGAACAAATAGGAAAATCGATGGAGGTTTACATTGACGACATGTTGGTTAAGTTCTTGCGAGCGTAGGACCATTTAAAACATTTGCAGGAAACCTTCAGTATATTAAAGAAATACAATATGAAGCTGAACCCGGAGAAATGTGCGTTTGGAGTTGGATAAGATAAATTCCTCGGGTTCATGGTATCCAATCGAGGAATCAAGATCAACCCCGATAAAATCGAAGCCATCGAACACATCACGGTTGTGGATAATGTGAAAGTCATGTAAAGGTTAACCGGGCGCACAGCTGCCCTGGGGCGATTCATTTTGAGGTCATTCGACAAGAGCCACCGATTCTTCGCACTATTGAAGAAGAAGAATAACTTCTCATGGACCTCGAAATTCCAACGAGCTTTTGAGGAACTCAAATGATACTTATCGAGCCCGCCGCTGCTTCACACAACGAAGGCAGACGAAAAATTGTACTTGTACTTGGCGGTTTCAAAGATAGCGGTAAGTGGAGTCCTAGTCAGGGAAGAGCAAGGTACGGAATTTCCAATTTACTATGTTAGCAGGACCCTAGGTGAAGCCGAAACTAGGTACCCTCACTTAGAAAAACTGGCGGTCGCTTTGCTAAGCGCCTCTAGGAAGCTAAAACCATACTTCCAATGTCACCCCATATGTGTCATAACTACTTTCCTGTTGAGGAACGTTATGCATAAGCCCGAGCTCTCGGGCTGGTTGGCCAAATGGGCCCTGGAAATAAGCGGGTACGATATTTGAATACCGACCCTGAACCACTGTTAAGTCTCAATTCTTGGTAGACTTTGTGGCTGGCTTTACACCGGCCCTAATACCCAAGGTCAAAAGAGAGTTATTAATTAACTTGGGAACTTCCTCAGGAATCTGGACCCTCTTTACGGCTGGCGCCTCAAATGCGAAAGGGTCCTGACTTGGCATCGTATTGAAGCCACCAACATGCAGTGTAGTTAGAAAATCTATTAAGACTATGAAATTGACTAACAATGAGGCCGAATTTGAAGTCATGATTGCAGGCCTTGAACTAGCCAAAAGCTTGGGGGCAGAAGTGATCGAAGCCAAGTGCGATTCCCTCCTTATGGTAAATTAAGTTAATGGAGCATTCGAGGTTAGAGAAGAACGAATGCAAAGATACCTAGACATGTTGCAAGTAACATTACATCGATTCAAAGAATGGACTTTGCAACACGTACCTCGGGATCAAAACAATGAGGCTGATGCCCTTGCTAACTTAGGGCCATCAGTCAAAGATGACGAGTTCAAGGTAGTCGTACAGCTTATGAGATCGGTGGTAGAAGAAGGCCATGACGAGATCAACCCAACGAGCCTAACTTGGGACTGGAGGAATAAATACCTAGAATATCACAGGACTGGTAAACTACCCTTGGATCCAAATGAATCGAGGGCCCGGCGTATAAAGGCAGCCCGGTTTAGCCTGTACGAAGACAGAACCCTGTCCAGAAGAACATTTGATGGCCCACTTGCAATATGTCTAGGGCCAGGTGATACTGAGTATGTTTTGAGGGAAATCCACGAAGGTACCTGTGGAAACCAATTGGGTGCCGAATAGCTGATTCTAAAAGTAATCAGAGCCAGTTATTACTGGATCGACATGGAAAAAGACGCAAAGGAGTTCATTCAAAAATGCGGCGGATGCTAGAGACACGCTCTAATGATTCATCAACCTGGGGAGCTGCTGCATTCGGTTTTGTCACCATGGCCATTCGTAAAGTGGGGAATGGACATTGTCGGCCCCCTTCCATGGGCACCGGTAAGGCTAAATTTATATTGTTTATGACTGACTATTTTTCTAAATGGGTGGAAGCTCAGGCATACGAGAAGGTCAGGGAGAAGGAATTCATTGATTTCATTTGGGACCACCTCATATGCCAATTCAGAATGTCGGCCGAGATTGTATGCGACAATGGGAAACAATTCATCAGAAGCAAAGTAACCAAATTCCTTGAAGACCACAAGATCAAAAGGATCCTATCAACACCCTATCACCCTAGTGGGAATGGACAAGCTGAATCTACAAAAAAAACCATACTCCAAAACCTTAGAAAGAGGTTAACCGACGCCAAAGGAAAATGGAAGGAAATACTACCCGAAGTCCTATAGGCATACCATACAACCTCGAAGTCCAGTACCGGGGCTACCCTGGTTTTTTTTTGGTTTATGGTGCCAAAGCTATATCGATCAAAGTCGGAGAACCAAGTATCAAATTTCAATATGCAACAAAGGAATCGAACGACGAAGCCATGAGTACGAGCCTGGAGCTATTAGATAAAAGGAGCGAAGCCGCCATTGTTCGGTTGGCCGCCCAAATACAGCGGATCGAAAGTTATTACAATCGAAGGGCCAAACTCCGGCACTTCAATACCAGGGACTTGGTACTAAGGAAGGTCACGCTAAGCACCCGAACCCGAACGAAGGGAAATTGGGGCCGAACTAGGAAGGACAGTACCAAATTATCGAGATCACCGGAAAGGGATCCTACAAACTCAGAGCAAAGAATGGTGAGCAACTGCCGAACAATTGGAATATAACTCACTTGAAGCGATATTACTGCCAAGGTACGGCCCCGATCTTTCTTTTGCTTATATTTTAAATTAACACTTGCAGGTAACCAACAAGGGACGATATGAGATTCTAGGTCTGAAAGCATGCGTTGCACTCTTTTCCCTTGAACCGGTTTTGTCCCAAATGGGTTTTCTAGCAAAGTTTTTAACGAGGCAACAAGTAAATCATGCTAACTTTGAATTGAAGGCCGACTTCGATCAGCCCCGAACACTCAGGGGCATTACCCTCAGCTATCGACTTTATCAAGGAAAGAGACTTTGTGATTGAAGGGTTTCAATCGATAGGATTTATTGTAAGGGCCAAACGGTCAAATGAACCGTGCCTACATAGACTGCTTAAAACCTGGCATAAAGCATGTATGCATGTTTAACTATTATGCATAAGAATAAAAAGAAGTCTCTTCCTTGCGCACAAACATCTTGTCCTTTAAAATTTTCTTGCATTTCTCAAGGAATTTCTTACATGCAATCCCCTAAAGGTATCAAACCCAAGAGCCACCTTAATCTGAGTTCGAACAATCACTCTCACTCAGAAACTGCCGTCCGAAAACAAACTCAGACGGTCCGAGCTATCAGACCTCGGGGGCATAAGACCTATTAGGCAACGCCCGAATTTCAAAGGCCACGACCACTCGGGGACTATTATCTTAGGTAATCCTGGATAACTCGGGACAGAAAGCCCACTGGGCAACACCCGAACTGAAAATGCTACAGCCATATTATCACAGCTCGGAGACGTCTGAGACCCGTAACAAAAATGAGGCCTTCAAAAAATCCCATAACTGGTTCTAAAGGCTACCATTGGAAAACTATAGTCTAAACTACTTTGGGAAAAAAGTTTCTGGTAATACCAAATCCCCACGATGCCTTAAAATAAAATAATGTTAAAGGCAAGGTTTGTTCGAACCTTCGAACATAATCTAATTATTTCATGCTAAGGCATTTCGATCTTTGCGAATACAAATAATAAAGCAAAGGGAAAATTTAAAAGTCGTGAAAGGGAAAAAGCCTTATATATACATATCCAAAATTCTTTTTACACAGGCCAAATAGCCCCGATACAAATATTTACAAAGGCCGAACGGCCTCAACAAAAAGCAGAAGACAAAAGATCCTAAGTGGCCTAGTCTTCGTCGGGGGGCGCATCATCACCTTTGGAGTCTCCGCCACCCTCGGACTCATCCGAATCTTTTGGCCCCTCAAAATCTTCCTCCTCGGGATAGGCTATCTTCCTAACCGCGGCTTCAAGCACCTTGGCATCCTTGATCTCAGCTGATAAATCAAAACCCCGAGTGTGAACTTCCTCGAGGGCCTCTTTTCGGGATTGCCATTTCATATGCTCAACCATATTTATTACAAGGTCCTGAGCCACCTCGACATCGGCCTTATGCTGGGCCATCCTTTTATCATCTTCGGCTTTGACCACGACAACCTCTGACTTGGCCGCCTCAAGCTCCTTGGCTAGATTATCTTGATCGGAGACAGCCGAACTCAACTGAGACTGGAGCCTCTCGATCTTTTTGGCCTGCACCAAGGTCTTTTCCTTTTCAGCCCCAAAGATGGACCTCAACTGAAGTCAATTGTGCCCCGGTAGTCTCCTTTTCTGAGGCCAAGCAGTCCATGTTTCTTTTCCATTCTTCGGCCTCGGCCTTTACCGCATCTACCTCCGCCTGCAGCTGCTTGACCCGATCAAGTTTTTTTTGAACCTGCGGGTTCGGACCGTTAGCCACCGTGTCTGACTTATCGTCACTAACTTCAAATACTCTTCTTACCTGCTCGACCAGGTCGGCATGTTCCTTCCGGGCCGCCTCTAGTTCAGTCTGGAGTTTCTCACTGAGAAGTTTTTAAGCATCCCTCTTCTCAGTGAGCCCTCGAGTTTCGGCCTCGTGTTAGTTTAACTCTTCCCGATATCGGATAAAAGTCTCGTGATGAAGCACCGAGGCCTGCAAGCACAAAGAAAAGAGTTATGATTGTTTGCGACTTAATTTAAGTACATAATAAAGGTCGACAAGGGGCATTTAATGTTACCCGGTTAACACATGTTGTGCTTGGTTGAACAAGCAGGGCGCTTACGCCTCGTCCATCTTGGCTTGATCCCCTTCGGTCACCAGGCATCGAAGATAACTGGAAACCCTCACAGGGGTAGAGAGAACCCGAGCATCCTCCGAAATAGACATAATAATTGACCACTTCCAGTCAGGATCTGCACTCAGAGTGGGGAACAGGTTTACTAATTTCGGACTTGAAGAAGGCCCGCTAGCTCCCGAAGACGGTCTCTACTTTGGTACCGGTAAGTCATCCAACCTGGTGATGTCTTTCGAGGCGATAGAATCTAAGCCATCAAAGAAGTTGTTAAAAGAGTCAGCCACCACTTGGGGCCCCTCATTTGGGCGTCTTTCAGCATTTAGGACTCGTTGATCATGGAGTCAGTAAATGAAGGCGACTCGGAGAGATATATCACCCCAAGTGCATCCTTCGAGACGTTATCCTCTTCTCGAGAAGCACCGACTGTGGTCTCTTTGTTGACCTCCCCAGCTCGGGACAAAATGGCCTCGCCCCTCTCTAGTTCGGAGGCCTCGGCCACTGCCTCTTCATCAGCCACCCTGGCTTGAGGCAGTTCGGTCTCGCTTCTCACGCAGGCCACCAGTTCGGAAGCTTCTTTTTCTCCTTTGAACTCGTCCCTCAGCCGACTGAGTGAGACCGATGGGATATCCCGGGCATTGGCGCTTTCCTTGGATTTGCGCACCAACCTCCTTTTCAGTTTTTGCTTCTCCGAGTTTTGGAGAACTTGGAGCCTTTTTCTCTTCTTTTCCTCTCCTTGTCTTAGAGCAGGGGACTCGGAGGGGCAATCCTCGCCACCAGATGGAGGCCTCATTGCGACATCCTTGGGAAGACCTGCAAAGAAAAGGAAAATGCGTAAGGGCTCAGCAACACGGAGGAAACCTAAGTGTTGTCCATACGAGAATGGAATCTCACTGTGAGAACAGGCCTCCCACCGGCCCTTCTAAAGCTCGCGCCATGCGCGCTCGGAATATGCTTTCTGCGACACGATGCCCTCGACCCACTCCTTGAGTCGAGGTACTGCATCCGGCATCAGCGCAATAGCTGCACCACCACAAAACATCCATGAGAAGGGAGGAAAAGGAAAAGCGATAAACAAAATCTTGAAAGCAAGGTTATACTTACGTGTCATGTTTCATTTCTCAGGAAATGGCATATACTCGGCCGAGATTAAATCCGAGGTCTTCACTCAGACGAATCGGCCTAACCAGCCTCGGTCTCGATCCTCGTCAATGCTCGAGAATGGAGCCTTACTGGTCCGACGGGCAAGTTTGATTAATCCCCTTCGATAGAGCCGGGGGATATACAAATGCATGAGATGGTCGATGGTGAAGGGACACCCCTCGATTTTGCTCACGAAGAAGCAGAGGAGAATTACTATCCTCCAGAAAGAAGGATGAATTTGACCGAGGGTCACCTCGTACCTCTTATAGAAGGCAATAATGACCGGATCCAAGGGGCCCAGCGTGAAGGGATAAGTGTAAGCACTTAAAATCCCCTCCACGTGAGTAGTAATTGATTCCTCAGGCGTGGGGACCACCACGTGCTTATTAATCCAGTTGAAATCCTCCTTGACCTTGGAGAGGAAACTATTGGTGACCGAACATATATATCTCGAGACCGGTTCACATCGACCCGGTACCGAGGAGGGTTTCTCGACTTTGAAATCATCACCGGTTAGGCATCCCGCAGGAACGAACATCTTTAGGGGAGGTTCCGGTGTCGGTTCCTCAGTAGCAGCAGACGAAACATTTTCCTTTACAGCCGGTGAGGCAGAGGGAGTTTCTTTTTGGGGGACAGATTTTGAAGTCTTCGCCATTGCTTTGATAGACGAAGGAAATAGAGGAAATTTAAAGATTAAGTTTGATGGTTGGGGATAAAAACAATACAAAAGTTCTTATAAAAGGATTTCAGAGTAACCAGAAAACTAATACTTGGGAGTGTTGAAATTTTTAAGGTACGAGGGCAGAAGACTTGAAAGTAAAGTTTGAATGAACTAATGAGGGGGTATCTATAGTTTCTCAGGGACTGTTCACATCTGGGAGTGGCCGATCGGCAACTGACAGGCATTTAATACCATTAAGACTTGACTGACAAGACGTTACCATTATTTTGTCGATTCTGTCACAAAATATCGAAGTCAAGATCGGAAGTTCATATCGTTTCTCGTCATCTACTCTCCGAGAATCGAGGGGACTATCTATATATGGTCGAAGTCGAGCTCGACTACAACTTGGTAAATTAGGCTTGGAACATGGCGAACAAGGACTGAAGATCAACCTCGAGTCACACCGAGCTAGAACCCGAGGTCGGAAAGCCTGCCTCCGAGGAATATTGAGTCCAGTGTCGACCTTAGCCTCGAACGAGCTCGGAGAAACATTGTTGAGATAACTAACAGAAGAACAAAATATCCGCGACCGGTCGGATATTACGGCGGGAATCTCGGCACGTATCAACAAGGAACCGGCAATCAGCAAATCAAGAGATTTTTACCTTTTATAGAAATGTACCTAGAGTAGGACTTCTTTACTATATAAAGGGGGTCTGATAATTCATTCAACACATTGTAACACGCATTCCAAAGCAATATATTATTATTTCTAGTTCTTATTATCTGATCATTTTGTCCGGCATCGATAAAGGCATTTTTGGCTCGAGGGTGGCTAACTTTCCACGACTAAGATTGTTCAACTTGTGTGGTTTGCATTTATTTTCTCATTGTTTATTTTAATTTTAATCTGATTACTCATTTGTATCAAGTTAGATTACGTATCCTTAACACCAAGTACAAATTTAATTATTTTTCAATTTTGAAGGTAAACACTATTTATCAAATAGACCACACAATATCATAATTATATCAAACCAAATGGATCACACAAAGGTCATAATCATATCAACCTCATAAAATATCCTATTGTGCCATAATCAGTTCAATTACACTTCTCATCGTGCCATAACCTCTATCCATATAAGAGAACTATATATAGGAATGTAGGCATATATACAAGAGATAAATATATATGATGCATATAGACACGAGAGATACATATGTATAATATATGACTATAGCTACATCATATAATCCAATATACATATAGCTCATCATGTCCAAGTAAGGTATAAAAAGCCTAGACATGATCTCTAACATGAATAAGAAAGCTCAAGTATTCATAAAAACAAATAAAGCATATCACTAGTATAACATGTATCAAAACAAAGGATAAAAAGGCTTAAATTCTACCCCCAAGCATGGAAAATCTTGGTATCCATATATATGTTGGTTACCTCGTATATACGCCACCCCAAACACATAGTAAGTAGCACATAATTCTATCTTTAAAAAAATTCTCTCAAGTCGAGGTTAGGCAGGATACTTAACTTCTCTGAAGTAAGCTTCAACCTTTCAAAATATCAATTTCTTTCTATACAACCTCCAAACGCCCACAATCAAGCCAAATAATACTCAATAAGGTTAAATAAAGCTATAGGAATTAATTCTATATGAAAAAGCTTCAATCTTTAGTAAAATCTCAAAAATCAACAAAAAGTTAACCTGGACCAACATGGTTAAAACCAAAGACCAAAATTAAATCATGGTGATCCATAACCGCCGGAGTCCAAATATATAATTAGATTCTAAATTAGAATTCAAGGGTTCAAGACCATAAAATATACTTTCTTTACATTTGCGTGGAAACCCTCATTTCTCTTTTTGAATCCTTTACCCTAAGACAAAATTAATTATAATTCATGAAATAATCATAGATCCAAGCTACGATCACTACCCAATAAAGTAGATAACATTCCCTTCAAATATCACCTTAATACGTGTTCTCTAGCTTTCAAAATAATAAAATATGTGAAAACTATGAAATGAAGGCTATTTATAGAAGGGAGTCAAAAATCCGCAGCAATATGACATACCACGTCATCCCATCCATCGTGCACGGTGTCACGTTAGGCCTATGCGCCTGCGACATTTCTCTGTGATGGGGTTGCTGATGCTGATGGTGGCTAGGTGTAAGTGTAGTGGTTGCAGTTGGTGTGTCCTTTTATGCTTGTTGGTTTCAGCAGTTCAAATTTTTCAAAATTTTCTCTAAACACGTTGAAACTCACTCGAGAGTCTCAGATCCCCTCCAATCTATTCCACAAAGTATAAATACCTTATATGGACTTGTTCAAGGTCTTAAAACACAAAGAAAAATATTTCAATACATAGTCAACTCTCAACTCAAACTTATAAATTTAAACTTTCAATTTTCATGCAATAGTGTTAAATCACACCCGGGCCCCTCTAATCATAAGATATGCACAAGTTTAAAATAATCAAACAAACCTGTTGGAACTTACAAACCATGAATCTAATATTGATTACTCAAAATGATGACTTTGGTCAACTCTAAACACTTTTAAAGTTTCTAGTTAGCAAATAGGTATACCAACGCGCTCATGGGCCCTTGGGGACCTGAACCACCCATGCGTGCAAGTTATAAATAACCAAATGAACTTATAAGAATTCTCAAATAATAGAGTAAATCATTCGAACTCAAAATGATCGATTTGATCGTTACAATAAGGTAATATTGGTTGCAAAGGGATATAATCAAAAGGAAGACTTGACTATCGTGAGATATGTGGTTAGTGGTGAAGCTAGTCATAATGAGAATTGGCTTATTCAGAGCAGCATTACCAGGTTGACATATACACCAAATAAATGTGTATAATGCCTTCTTAAATTTTATCTGAATGATTGAAGTCTATATGTCACTTGCTAAGGAATTTTCTAGCCGGGGGAGAATAAGGGATTGGCTTGCAGACTAGTACAATCTCTATATAGGTTGAAGTAAGCAAGTGACAGCGGAATTTGAAGTTAACACATGCCCTATTAAAGTCAAGATTCATAAATCTTGATCATTCATTGTTGATGAGAAGTAGTGACAATATAGTACTCTTTATCTAAATTTATGTGATGGTGTTTGACTGAGATATTACTTTTGAGATGGGATAATCTTCTATGCATGCACCATTGTTTGCAAAAGGAATTTTTGATCGGGCATAGTTAATTTTGTTAATTGTTCTTCTGGGGTGGAATCATAACATGGCCTCCTAGAGGCTGCCCAGTGGAGTTGGTCGTATTGACCATCACTGGTGATTGCGCGAGATGCCCAGAGAAAGAATCTCGTTGTCGAATAGATATTCGATATCTGGATTATAAACATGGCAAAATCAGTTGTTTTTTCGTCATGTGGCAAATGCGCTATTAGGCCATACCAATGCCTCAAAGCCGCACTTAACCAAAGAAAACAAGAAGGCGTAAATTTGATTTTGCTTCTCAATTATAATTAGGGTACACTCGGCTTAAATTTCATGTTTACGAATATGTTTAATTACGGTCATATCGATTAAAGATATTTTTACTTGTCAAAAAAAGCTGAAAGTTATTACCTGCAAGAAGAAGAAGAAGAAGAAGAAGAAGAAGGCGTCTATATTTTATGGAAGTGAAATTGAGTTGCTTTCAAAAAAAGTAAAAACTTTTCTGTTTGTAGTTAAGGTAAGTGAAATAGAATAAAACGAACAACAAGAATTGTCGAACCAAAACCAAATATTTTGTCTGTGACTAAAAGTAACACAAGAGCTTGCTTCATAAAGAAAGTTTTACCAAGCCTTAGATCAAAAAGGTCAGCTGAGTGTCAAATTTCGTATTTTTATGTAACAAGATAATGCAAGACTATATATTAGTTTTAATGATTTTGAAATTTACTGAAGCCGCTTAACAAGGTAAATTTTATATTAGGCTATGCTATCAACCCCCTAATAGCCCTGGTCTAAATATTTTAGACCTTAGATTTTTTAGAGCAATTCAATCTCTTTAGTATCAAATGGATCCTTCAAATGTTGATGAAAATAAAGACTCTTCCGCTTCAAGTTTGTGATATTGATATTGTCAGTCAAGCTTTAGCTCTACGGTCTATTGCTCTTTCCTTGTGCCTACTTCGCTGTAGGGGGTTATAATAGTTTAGTTAGTACTTTTTCAAGACACACTATTTTTTGCATACATTGGTATTTCTATAATAACCTTGTAGGTTTAACATGTTAAAGTCAGAATGTCATTTTTTAAAATGTATTAGGAGTAAAATATTATGTATAATTTTGGTGATCATCATGTAATAGTTGTACTCATAGTATGGGTGTGCTACACTTATGATATGCTGACACTTGATTCCTTTTAGTTAAATAGAGGGATTTAGTCCTAATAAGAAACTTTCTGATTGTTGATTGCTCCTCGTCTTAATTATAGGGTCATTACACTGTTATTCTTGTGTTTGAAATTGCAGAGTATCATATTGATTGCTCCTTACATTTAGAGACTTTTTTTCTCTTTATTGAGTAAGTTAGCAAAGTGATTTGATTTAAATATTTTCAATTAAGAAAGTTTTACTGCTTCGTGGTAGTTCTACAACTCAATTAATGATTATTGAAATTTTTTTCCAGTTCTGCAGGTGTACTATGAAGTTTAATTTTTTAAAAGCAAAAGTATAAAAAAAAATAAAAAAATCTTACGAGTCAGGCATGTTCTTTATTGATGTTATAGAAAGGAAAAGAAAAAGGCCTCTCACAGTGGAGAAACAAGGTAACGATGTTGGAATATCCACAAATTTTTTGTGAGAACCTTGAAAAAAGAATGAAAAAGAAACATTAACAAAAAAAAAATTAGTGTAGGTTGCATATTGACATTTTTTTATGTGAACTTTTACGAATGGGTACATTGACAAAAATAAAAATAAAACTTGTACTAGAAAAAAAGTAGGGTGCAATTTGCCAACAAATTAGAGTAATATCAAAAATACAAAAAGCTACCAAATGCCGATGGAAGAACTAAGAAGGAATAGAATGGAGTAATAAAAATTGATAAATAGAAGTAGCTTTTAATAAGTGGAGCCCAACGAGAGTCAAATAGAGACTGTGCTATTAAGGCCCTGTTTGTCCATAAAAAAAAAAATTCCATTTTTAATTTTTTATAAAATAATGTGTTAGTCCATAAAATGTGTAAATTTTGGAAATTTTTTGAAAATGAGTTTCTCAAAAATCAATTTTTCAAAATTTGAGAAAATTTCTCTTTCCCCACTCACAAAACTGCAACATTTTTTCAAGTGAAATGTATGTCCAAACATAATTTTAAATTCCAAATACTATTTTTCAATTTAACTCCAAATACTACTTTTTTTCAAAAATTATAATTTTTATGTCCAAATGCCTACTAAAAATTTCTCAAATAAAAATGGTGTCATTTTGTGAGATTGACAAAAATGAAAAGTGTGTCACATAAATTGGACGGAGAGAACAGTAATCTTGTTGGTATATGTTAATAATATGCTGGTAGCATGAAATGACACAGCCTTGATTGAGAAAAATAAGCAAGAGCTATATACACACATCCTTCAAGATAAAAGATCTAGGAAACTTGAAACATTCTTTGGAAATAGAATTCAGTAGATCAACGAGAGGAATATCAATAAACAGAGAAAGTATGACTTGGAGATGATAGCAGACCACCTGACAATAATGTAAAACTGAAAACAAAAGAAGTTGATTGCGCAAATGGAATGATAGATGATCCAATCTTGGAATATAATGGAAGTTTTTAGAGGTTGATAAGAATATTATACTATATTTGACATTAAATATCCTATATCGGTTTTGCAGTCCAAATTCTGAGCTAATTTATACAGCAGCCAAAAGATATCAATATTGAGAATAGCAAAATATATAATGAGACAACCTGGATTGTGGATTCTTGTAAGCAGCAACAAATCTAACATGCTAAGAGCTACTATGATACGGATTGGGCAGTATGTCTTAACACAAGAAAATATTTAATAGATTTTCTGATTAATCATGGAGTTCCACTCATTTTTTGAAAATCCAAAAAGCAATAAAACAGTGCCAAGAGCTAAGCAGAAGCTGAATATAAAAGTATGGCGTCCATTGTGTTAGAAATAATATGAATTACTAGTTTATTCAAGGAGTTGGGGGAAGAATTAGATTTTTTAGTTGATCTACTGAATTTTATATATAGATATATATATATATATAGCACATAAAAATTGATTACCACTTCAGTAGAAAAAAATACAAGGGGTTTGGCGAAGACACAATATCTAGCAACAAACGAGCAGCATGCAAACATCTTGACTAAAGAAATGATCATGTCAGAGCATGAACTTTTGGTTTTGAAGCTGGGTTTTGGATATGTTTTAACACATGCCAGCTTGAGGAGAGAACTAAAAATGGAGCTGGGACGTAATAGAAGTTAGTTAAGCTAAATAATTTTACTGTTGTAACAATCTTTGTGCTTAATTAGCTTTTTAATTAGTTAAATTACTTAGTCAACTATTTTGTTAGAAAAGGTATATGTGTATATATAAGGAAAGAAAGTAGTCCTTTGTAAGTTTTCATCATTTTTAGATATTGAAAGTTGAGTTCACTTTCCCAAAACTCTATCTGTACTTGTCTTTCTCTTTCTTTCTTTTTTAAAAGTAGGCTTCAATATTCTAAACTTCTACATTTACAAATTCATGAAAAATGCATTCGCTCGTTCTATAAATTCACATTCACATTCAAAACATTAAAAATGCAATCACTGTAATATATGCTTTGAGGAAAAGACTCGAGAAAAGTACGTCTTAACTTAACCCAACTTGCGCTCTTGCCTCAATTCTAGTTCAACGCCTTAACATATCCAAAAAGTTCCAATCTACATGAAGTATAAGAATCAAGAAGAAATTGGATGAAAAGATGTTAAGACTTGCCTAAAGGTTTAATCAAAAGATCAATTTGTTGACTTTTTCAAGTGTTATCAAAAGTTTGTAAACAAGTTGGATATTCATAACATGAATGCACCAACTTGAGAGAAAGTATTGGGATCAGAGACATATATTTTTGATTTTGTAACACTAATACAAATCCGGAAAAATCGGATCGAGCCATATCGACCAACGTTGGTCGGTCAATAAAAGCGACCAAAAAACTGTTCAAAGTGGATGGATACTACCAAAAAAATATTTTATATTTTTTTTAAATTATATATCGACCGAAATTGATCTGTATATTAGTCAAACATTTGACCGCAATGGTCATACTTGCTTAGTCAAAGCACCTTTTTGATTACCGACCAACATTGACCCACATTTTTAAAATTTAATAATTATATTATTATTTAAAATATTGTATAAAATTTATAGTTGAATTTACCAACCAAAGTCGGTCTGTTATTACAAGAGAAGATTTTACCGACCAACTTTGGTCGGTAGATGTAATTTCTGGAAAATAACCGACCAACTTATGTCGGTTCATAGGTCAAACATGATCAAACTTTTGAATCACATTAATATTTACTATCTAACTAATATAGATATAATCCGTTAACACTTTATTTTGTAATACAAATAATGAATACACTAACATATACTATAACAAGCTATATATAGTTAAAGTAGTACAAAAAAGTGTGTGTGTGTGTCTCTGTGTGTGTGTGTGTGTATATATATATGTATAACCGCATCTAAGAACGCGAAGCGCTAAGGCCACAAGGTCGGATTCTTTTGGGGATAGACTTGTGAAGAAGCAATAATCTAATTAGTATATATAATTGATCATCATCAAATATATCTATTCGCAAATTGATTCATCGATTTATAACTTTCTTAGATGCATCGATGAATATTAAAAACAAAACGTCTCGACCTATATCGATGAATATTAAAAACAAAACATCTCGACCAATATCGATTAACCTATGTCATGCATTATTAGTGATGAATGAATGAAATATAGAAGAATACTAAACTTCTTTGACATATATATATGGATCACAAATTAAATAAACGAGAAAAGTTATTAGCATTAAGTAAACGAGTTAATATAACTATAGACTAAATATATTTAAAATAGAATAATATTGGTTTACCAATTCATCAATTGATAAAGTTTTCGTACGTAGTAATGTATGTGATTGATCATCAATTACAATATTGTGTGTGTGTGTGTGTGTGTCGTATGTGATTGATCATCATTTACAATATTGTGTGTGTGTGTGTGTGTGAAATTACTCATATGCTTAGTTATAACTTAGAAAATTAACTTTGATAGATGAATACAAAAGGTAATACATCTCGACCGATACTTATTAATCTATATGATTTGTAATTAGTTATAAAATGAATGAATATATAAGACGAAATGTGAAATTCGAATAAAATAAACGTCTCATATATATACCTTTATTTTTTTTATTATAATTGATTAATTATATATGTGTGTGAATAAAATATATGCTTATTAAAAGTAATTAGTTAATATAATTATTTATAAAATTATGCTTATAGTTTATAATTATTTATAGTAAATATATATGTGAATAAAATATATGCTTATAGTTTATAATAATTTTTAAAGTTTATAATATTTTAAGAAATAATAACACAAAAAAATAATTTAGTTTTTTTTTTTAAATAACCGACCGAAGTCGGTCGGTTAATGGTCAAACACAATCAACGCGCGGTCACTTAAGTGTACCGACCAACTTTACCGACCGACGTCGGTCGGTAACTTTAATTCCAGATCTCAAAAACGGGCTTTCCCCCTCATTTCTCTTACTCTCTTCTCAAAATTTTCTCACAACACCCTTCCCCACTCCTTATCTATTTCCCTCACACAAATCTCATTCCTCACCCCATGTCACCACTACCCCCCGCCGTCGTCGCCGCTAACTACTGCTCCACTACCACCAGTGCCCCTCCCTCTCCACCTCCTAAAAATTTTCAGGTATCGATTTGAACTTACATTGTTTGTATAATTTTAATATTTTATTTTACAATTATGAATTAGTTAATTATTGTTTAAATTGATTGTTTAACTTTGAATTTTATTGAAATTTAGGGTTTAGGTCATGTTAAAATTGAATTGATTACCTAGGCTGTAAATCCAATGTTTAAGTTTGTATTGATTTGACTAGTTTAGTTAGGACTTGAATGTTTAACTTTGAATTAAATTGTATTTTTAGGATTTGTTCTTGTGAATTGAACTTTTAGGGTATAAATTGAATTTTTAGGGGTAAGTGTTGAACTTTTCGGATAGAGTTTATGTTTTGTGAGGTTAATTGAATTGTTTAGGGTATTAATTGAACTTTTAGGGATAAGTGTTGAACCTTTTGGGTATGAATTGAACTTATAGTTTATGTTTAAATTGAATGAATCATAATTAATTATATTTACTATAATTTAATTTTGATGTAATTAGTAAAAATTAATTATCTTAATTAAATAAAAATAATTTAATTAATTTATAATTGTAGAATAAATTAAGTAGTTCTAATACTAATGGAAATATCTCAATTTTTTTTATTTGTATAGATGGAACATCGTACTTGGATGTACAATAGAAATTATCCTAATCAGCGGGGATTGCGGAAGGATTTTGTAGAAGGGGTTGATGACTTTATTAGACATGCAATATCACTTTCATCATACCAAATTAAAAGAGTAATTAGGTGTCCTTATGTCAAGTGCAATTGTATGAAGTTTAAAAAATCGGAGGAAATTAAACTTCATCTTTATAGGAAGGGGCTTATAGAGAATTATTTTGTGTGGACTAATCATGGAGAGATCGATGGTAGCCGTGGAATATTTCATAACATGGTTGTTGGTGAAAGTAGTAAGTCGGTGGAGAATAGAAATCATGATTCTAGAATTCAGGATATGGTTGCAGATGTTTTTGGGATGCACTCGAGGGGTGAGCCCAATGAAAATGTTGAACAAACTCCTAATGATGATGCAAAATATGACACATCAACCAAGCAGAATTTTAAATTGCGTGCTAATTTAATGTGGACTATTAACGATTTTCCTACGTATGGAATGTTGTCTGGGTGGATGACTGCTGGGAAGCTAGCTTGTCCTTACTGCATGGAAAATGGTAACGCATTCACTTTGAAACATGGCCGAAAGCAATCATGGTTTGATTGTCACCGTCAGTTCTTGCCTGATGATCATGAGTTTAGAAGGATGAAAAATACATTCACAAAGAATAAAGTGGAATATGATTCACCACCTCTGATACTTTCAAGTGAGGAAATATAGGAGAGGGTCCAGAACTTCAGTAAAGTTACCGAGGCTCCACCTTCTAGATTCCCCGAGTATGGTGTTACTCATAATTGGACGAAATAGAGTATATTTTGGGAGTTGCCTTATTGGAAGGATAATCTTCTTCGACACAACCTTGATGTCATGCATATTGAGAAGAATTATTTTGACAATTTATTCAACACAGTGATGGATGTTAAAGGTAAGACAAAAGATAACCTGAAGGCTAGAATGGACTTACAAGAATATTGCAGGCGACCTGAATTATCCTTGCAGATATCGAAAAATAGTAAGGTGTCCAAGCCCAAAGCAAGTTACACATTCACTTCGGAGGAAAGACTACAAATTTGTGATTGGGTTACGAAATTTAAGATGCATGAGGGTTATGCGTCGAATCTGGGAAAAAAAATAGATATGGAGGTGTTGAGCCATTTGAAAAGTCATGATTGTCATGTTTTCATGGAGACCTTAGTACCTATTGCATTTTATGGTTTGCCTGAAAGAATCTGAAAACCCATCACAGAGATTAGTTTATTTTTTAAAGACTTGTGTTCTACCACCTTAAGGGAAGAAAACCTACTTCGGATGGATCAGAACATTCGTATAACTTCTAGTATGATGGAAAAAAAATTTCCATGTGGTTTCTTTGATGTGATGGAACACCTTCAAATCTACCTTGTAACGAGGCACGACTTGAAGGGCTTGTTCAATGCAGGTGGATGTATCCCTTTGAGAGGTAATATTATAAGTTTAATGTAATATTCTATTTTATTTGAATGTTCTTGGCTAACATGACATTATGTAGGACAATTGGCAAGTGCAAAAAATTTGTTAAGCTGAGGAATAGGATTGAAGGATCTATATGATAAGCCTATCTTACAAAGGAAACTGCACATTTTTGTTCTTATTATTTTGAGAGTAACGTGCCATGTTCTAGGAATAGGCCCAATAGCACACTGTCGAATGTGTGAATGATCCATTGTATCCACCAATGTCCATCTTCAATCAACTAGGCCGATGTTCTAAGGATGTTACAAAGAGAAATTTGAGTGATATGGAGCCCAAGTCAGCTACAATGCACGTGTTGCTAAATTGTCCCGAAGTTATACCATTTCTTAGGTAAGTATTGTTTTATTAGTTATTAAAATATAAAATTTACAGTGCTTACATATTGATGCAACTACTAAAAATATTTGATGTGTCACAATCACTTCGTGGATCAATTTGGCCATGATGCTGTATATACGAGTCTTGATACGTGGTTCAAACAGTTTGTAAGTTTATCCCGATAATGTTCTTCTAAAGTCCCCCCCCCC
>MCJB01018737.1:42460-64851 GCA_002018475.1 Nicotiana obtusifolia | reverse complement strand
TCTCTCTCTCTCTCTCTCTCTCTCTCTCTCTCTCTATATATATATATATATATATATATATATATATATATATTCGGTTATGCTAACTTATGAATTTATTTTCACATTATGTATAGGTAAATAGTCCAAATGATGGTGTAAATTAATTTTTGAAAGAAATATCTTGGGGACCTGGGCTTAAGGTCACAACAATGTCTAAGTACGTAGTGATTGGTTATAAGTTTCATACAAAGGATTGCTCTAAAAATAAAAATAGCAACCACAACGGGGTGTGGGTTCAAGGTGCTGATGGCAACCAAGTTGGAGATATTGATTATTATGGCGTGGTCAAAGAAATATCACAACTAGAATATACAGGTTGGCCATATAAAAAATTGGCACTCTTAAGATGCAAGTGGGTTTGACCCAAATCCAACAAGAGTTACAAGAGTACACCACCAATACAACATAATTGAGGTTAATCATACGAGGGAGTATGATCACTATGATCCTTTCATGATTGCACATAACATTAAGCAAGTGTATTATGCTCCTTATCCATTGTGGCGGAATAAGTCCGATTGGTGGGTTGTAATCAAAACTAAGACTTTAGGTAGGGCGGAAGTCGAGAATGTGTTAGATGTTGCATATCAAATCGATATCTCCATTATTCACCAAGTGGACGATCAATTAGAAAATGACTTGGAACATCCTGAATGCATATTGGAAGAAGTTGATATAAATGAAGTAATAATTATAGAAAATGAGGATGAAGAATCAACTGATGAAATTCAAACAAGTGAGGACAAGGAATTCTCGGACGAGAAACAATACGTCGACAAGGATTAAAAAGTTAGTTTCTTAAAGCACTCTCGTGTTATAACTAGTTTTTTATAAGTTTCAATCTAAATATGTATCGTATTATGCAGATGGCAGGCAAGGGTCAAGGTAACAATGACCTTACTAATTCTCGGGGTCGAGAAAAAGCTAGGAAGGGAAAGAGGAGGGTAGATCCTGGGGATAATACTACTCCCTCATTTTCACCCTCTTCAGAGATGCCTATGTCTTATCCTCCACCACACGGCTATACTGAGCTGTTACAACATCACGAGGCCTATACCTTCATCCAGACACCGGGTCTTCCATCACAAGGCCATAGGACTATACATCCGACATACAGTCCAGCTACCTCACAGCCACGTGGATCGCAGCCATCTGCATCATAGCCACGTGGATCACATCCCTAAATATCACATCCATATGAATCGCAGCCATCCACATCACAGCCACTCGGTTCACAACCATCTGTATCATAGCCACATGATCGCATCCAACTATGTCGCAGTCATAGGGATCGCAGCCATCTTCATCATCGATTCCACCCGTTTCAGGACTTGCCTGCGAGACCGTAGCTCTGAGCCCCCATCTACACCGTCTACACATGCTTCTGATACACATGCTGAGGATGATGATCCAGAGGTAGCGCATTATGATCGCAATAACAGGATCATCATAGTCCCTGAGGGTAACAGGTAAGAGTTATTTGTTATTTTTGCGTTTATTATAAAATATTTTTTTTGTATTTTTATTATTAAATTGCAGGTTCAGGCCAGGTAATCAGACTACGAAAATAATCACCAATGCAATCAAAAAGCTTTATGATAGCCTTTATGCGATTTGGAGTGATTTTTCATACTCGCTAAAAGAGTAAATTTTCAATCAGTTTAAGGTGTAAATTTTCTTTTAATCAGTTTAATAATTTATATTTATGATATTTCCATCTAATATATTTACTTTTGAAATTCAAAGCCAGAGTGTATGGGAAGACGGCTATAGCAAGGAAGTGGCTGTAAATTTTCATCATAAAGCCCACAAGAGATTGGCGGATCATTTCTCGGATGGTAGAAAGAAGAACAAGAGGCCTTACTGGTGTCTGCAGCATTTATAGGATGATTTTTTAAGGCAATGGCAGACCGAGAATTTCTTAAAAAGAAGCGAACAAGGAAAGAAAACACGTTCATCCGAGAAGGGAGGTTCCTTGCACACTGGGGGTGCTATCAGCATCGGGACAATAAGAAGAAGATTGATAATCGCTTAAATTATTTTATATTTCTAAGTATATTAATTTTATTTATTAACTAAATTAATTTATTTTCAGGAAAAGAAGTATGGGCGTCTAATGAGCCATGATGAGCTATTCAAGGAGACACATATTTTAAAGAAGAAGAAAGAGGGGGATGAAGATAGGTGGGTCTAGGATCAGGCAGAGACTGCATATATAAGCTTTCAATTTTCTTTAAGTGTTATAAAATTTACTTTTGTAAGAATGTTTAAATACTAATTTTAACTTAAAATAACGTAGGGTCGCTACCAAAGTAACGTGGAGGAATTCATTCGTAGTCAGCCAGCTGGCGCATCGGGCGAGCCAACCCAACCTTCGGACGAGGATGCTAAAAGAATATGGTTGGAGGCTATTAGTGGTCCAAAAAGGGGAAGGTATACGGGTTTCCTGAGAAAAAATTCCATCGCTATAGGTGTGGAATGCAAGAAATAAGTACTTCCTCCGAGCTAGAAGCGGCCAAGGAAAGAGAAAGTATTAGAGATGCTCAATTCCTTGGTATGCAAGCTCAGATCAGAACTATCCTTTCTACTGGAGCTTTTCCATTGCCCCGGTCTCGTGAGTCATTGCCATAGGCTCGACCACCACGTGATCGTTCCTCCCGTCCTCCCCGTGATTGTTCTTCCCGTCCTCCACAAGACCGTTCTCTATACCGTCTTGTAGATGAAAGTTTATCAGATGGTGATGATGTTGTAGAAAATATCCCTTGACCAATACTTTGATATACTTTGAACTAGACTAATAGAAGTAGTTTGAATTAGATTGAACAATTTTGAACTTGCTGTAATTATTTAGTTTTTGCTCGGTTTTGGATTGTGATGTTTAGTTGAACTTTGTTAGTTTTAAAGTATTAATTGGATGTTTGGTTAAATTTGTGGTGAAATAGGGTTTTGTGTGTAGTGAATTGGGGTTTATTTGATGTGAATTGGGGGTATTGGTATGTTATTTTTATTTGGCAGGTGTTGTAGCTACCAAAATAGGCATTTTCTACCAAAATAAATCCCATAAAACCGACCAACCTTGGCAGGTAACTAATAAAAGAATATTAAATTGCAAAATACTGATCAATGTTGGTCAGTTAATGCACATTGAACTCCTAGAAATTCAACATTACTGACTAACTTTGATCGGTAAGTTGGCTGCCCTGTCCAAATTACTGACCAACGTTGGTCGGTATTTATAAATTTTAATTATTTATAAAAAATATAAATTTTCCAGTACCGACCAAAGTTAGTCGGTAAGAAAAACTAATAAATTTAATACACCGACCAAAGTTGATCGGTAAAATTAAATTATTTTAATAACATTCCTACCATTATTCGTCGATAAGTCAATTAAATTATCAGATTGTCGTGTAAAGGATCCGACAAATGTTGGTCGGTAATTTCCGATCAATTTTGATCGGTATGCTCTTCCGACTTTCAAAATACCGATCACACGTAAATGATCGCTTTTTGGACGGTTATTGGTCATTACCGATCGATTTTGGTCGAATTTTTTACGGTTTTTCTCGAATTTCTAGTAGTGATAACAACCCAACATCTTTTTCAGTTGTTATGCGCCGTTGTATGTTTTGAAACTTTTTGTAGGTTCATATGATGTATGAGAATTGTAGTATGGTTGGTTTGAAATTTGAAGGGCTCGGGGGTATTTCGTCATCAATGCATGCAAATTCGAACCTTAAGGAGTTCCTCATGTTGAACTCAGCCCTCGATATGAGTTGTTATGCTTCACTTCATGTTTGGATATTTTGGATAGGTTCGTCTAATGTTTACGAACATCGGAATGATTTGGAAGGGTTTAGAAGGTTCAGGTGAGTTTCAGGCTATTCGGAGAGTAATTGAAGAAGTTGCACAAATTTACAAGTACCAGGACATGGTCACATGCCAATATCCACGCAGTGACTACATTGCCATCCTTCATTAAATTGAGCATAATATTTTGTACGAACGTCTGAATAATAAATAATTTGAACCACTAGAAAGTTGACTCGAAGGACTATAATTTGTTTTTGAATTATCTCTAAAATTTGTATTGATTGAGAATATACTATTTTGAAGTCAAGACAACATTTCATGCCTGAGAGGATATGGGGGTGCAACGGATGACCAACTCCCCATAGACAAATTTTCAGGTTTTATATAAATAGCCTCATTTCATAATTTTGGTTCATTTTCTACCATCTTGGAAACTTGGGAGCTCGATTTTGAAGATTTTAGAGCAAGATTAAAATCTATGACATCGGGTTAAGTAATTCTAACTCGAATTTACGATTATATCATGAATCTATTATTGATTTTAACCTTAGAAGTGTGAACAAAAATCGAATATTGGTGAAACTTTAGAGGTAACCTAGAAACACCATAATAGAGACTTGAAAATGTAATTGAACTTATTTTGAAAATCTAGTATAGATCTGAAATCCTTAGCTTATGGGTCACCCGATTGTGAAGTTTATTTTGAATTTTGACCCGTTGACCTGAGGGTCAACTTTGTAATTGTACAAGAGTTGACTTTAATATTGAAGCTTTTTAAAATGATAGTACTAGCTCTCATAAACTAATTTGGACCCGTTATACATATTTTTGAATAGATTTAGGCCATTAAAGATTGTTTGAGCGGATTTGACGATTCAAATGAAGGTTTCAAGTAAAGAATAGATCTACAAGATAAGTGAGACTTTAACTTTTAATTTGCTTATTTTCTTTAAAAGCATAATATATGTGTTACTTGTATGTAATTGAACTATCTAGTTCATGTGTGTGGGAAAGCATTGAGCTAGGTTGGCTAGTTTATAAGTATCTAGAGAGACAGTGAGGGACCTAGCATGTGCTTTCTCATTATTTGATACTTCTAGTAGTTTCTTGACATATTTGAGACATTTGTTAGCTGTTTAGCATAATTTATTACTTACTTAGCTTCCAGCAGATATTTTATTACTTTGTGATACTTGTTTAGCTATTAAGTATACTTTATTACTCGGTCAGCTTTTAGTATACGTGTTTACTTCTTTGTGATATTTGGTTAACTGCTTAGCATACATTATCACGCAGCTAGCATCATATTTAGCTCGGGAATAATAATTTCTTTGAGCTAGTAGCATTTCATATAGCTCGGGTATGATGATGCTCTTGAGCTAGCAATTCTACTTACCGAGTGAAATCGGAGACTGGTGCACCACGCCAGGCAGGTTAGAAATGCAATTCACTCTCCAAATATGGGTAGAATTATGTTTCTTTGGCGGTTTTAATTACTGGGTAAGATGGCGCTTTATAGTCTGTTTGGCCAAGCTTTTTTCTTGGCTAAAAGTAATTTTTTTTTTTGGTTAAAATTACTGTTTTCGAAGTTAAGATGTTTGACCAAACTTTTTGAAAAAAAAATTACTTAAAGTAAGCAGAAAGAGTTTTTGAGAAGCAGAAAAAAGTAGCTTCCCCAAAAGCACTTTTTTGAAAAGCACTTTTAAGAAAAATACACTTAGAAACACTTTTTAAAAGCTTAACCAAACACTAGTTGCTGCTCAAAAGTGTTCTTTAAATTGATTAGCCAAACACAAACTGCTTCTCACTAAAAGTATTTTTTTGAAAAGAACTTTTAAAAAAAATACTTCTCAAAATAAGCAGATTTTAGAAGCTTGACCAAACAGGCTATTAGAAATACAATCCACGCTCCGATGATGGGTTGAGTTATGTCCCCATAGCAGTTCTACCAGTGCACCAACATGTAGTATCATCATATTCACTTTCATTATTTGTATCCATAATCTTAGATCCAGTTGCCTTGTATATTATTTTTATACTTGTACTACTTTATATTAAGTATTACTGCACTACCAGCGATTTATAGAGACTTATTCCAGGGATAAGCTGAGAAAACGAGTAGATGATCTTGTCTTTTAGACTTACAGTTACTCCATGTGTGCGGGTACCATAGAGGGAGATCCAACAACCGAGCAGTGACTCTGGCTTTTCTATAGTCTTTCCAGTTGAGGTGAGCCACCACTAGTTCCTGGAGGCAACTCTATCTTCTAGTAGACGTAGGAAATTCTTTATGTTGAGCAGCAACTCGCATTAGTTGTAATCAGATTTAGTAGCTCCATGACTTAGTCTTTTCAGTGAATTAATGGGATGTTATTTAAATTTTTAATTATGCTTCCGCGCTTTATCTGTATTAGACAGTTAAATAGTATCTCTCTTATCTTTTTGATGTTTCCGCTTGTTCTAGCTTAGAGGGTTCGCCTGATGGGTAGTGGCTCGTTGGATGCCCTATCACGACTTAAATGCCAATTTGGATCGTGATAAAGTTAGGAAATTTTTAATTTTATATGCTTGATTAGTGTTTTTTTGGTTAAAAATACGAAACCGTTCAATTAAGGGATAGCTATCCTAATGTGTTAAATATTATGTTAATTGAATTGATATTGTACCGAGTGTAACAGCTCAAAGTTTGGCCTTAGATTCACATGTAAAGTCATGTTTTTTCTTCATATCTTTGTCTAAATTGAAACTTTAGCAATCAATGGCATCAAGCCGTTGCTTCGTGCCAATGCTTCCCAATTAGAAACCTCACTATGGAAGATACTGCTTTTACCAAACCTTTGAGATGCACACGTTAGAAGATGGAAGGAAAGAAAAACAGATTTGACTAATGGAAATCCTGTCGTCGGAGACACCGGATCAACTATATCCTTTAAGTTATTAGGACTCTATTTAAGTAACAGAGTTTATAGACTTCACGTAGAAGCAAAAGCAAAAACAAAAACTAGATAGAACTCTTCATCAAGGGTTGACTCATATCCTACTGGTGAAACCAGATACCACCCTACGCCTACAGATACAAATTTGATTGTCATCAAGCCCTTGCTTTTCCTTTCTCCTACTGCGCGAACCTCAACAACCCCCAAAAAACACATTTATAAGAAAAAGAACTTTTTTCTGACGCAAGATTTACCATAATAAAAAATAAAATAAAATAACTGAAAACAAATTAAGGCCGACTTGTTGAATAGTTTGGGAGTACAACCGGGTTAACCATGTTGGCAGTGCGATCAGGGTGCTTGTTGGATGCCAATCCAGCATTCGAGGTGTCACTAATTATCAAAAGACATTTCTTTCTTCTCATCTAATTAAATTAGTTTGCTCAACTGGTCACTGAAAACCGAAATGTTCTCATAATACCTTTATACCCTTGCAATAGAATTACAAAATTATTCCTCTACAAGAGACCACAACAGATTGACACTGATCAAAGAGTAATGACTAATTCATATACAGCTGAAAAACTATAGTTAAGTTACAACAATTAAATAAACTAATGCGTAAAGTTACACAATCAAATAAGCTAATATATAAAACCTATAAAATGTTACTACAAACCACTTAATGTTGTAGGCTTCTTCAGGTACTCAAACAACTTGATAAGAGCGAAGATTTTCTAGCCCATTTATCCATATAGCCACCTCTGAGTGCCTTCATTATCTTCGCTTACAGTAACAAACTTTGTTGAGGCAGAGAAGCAACCTGCTCAAGACATAATGTTTGATCTCCGATAGCCTCTTGAATCTTAGAGACTGCTCAATTCATGTTCAAAATAAGCTGTTGAAACCTCTCCTTGTAAAACTGCAGAAATTGCCTGAAGGTTCGGCTAAAGTCACTTTCTTGTGGACAGTTCTTGGATCGAGCGGAAGCATGACACTATTTTATACACAAAAGAATCAAGCCAATGTGATCACAGAAATGGTTGCAGGATTCCTGCTAGTTGCAACACATATCAACCTCACTTACAGCCCTCTTATTTTACAATCCGGTCAACCATTCTAGTTTAGTGATGCACTCATCAGGTGACAATCCATGGCCCAACTTTGCACTCATGGAGCTTTCTTCTTTATGAGCCTAATTTGAACCTGATACCTCTAAACCAGGGTAAAAATAGTCACCACCATTATCAGGTTGTGGCAAGCAGCAGCGTATTTGATCTTGCACAAGTGAGACAGCGTATGGAGGTTGATCAACTGGAAGCTTCAGCTTGCCTTTTAATGGTCCACACTACCAACTCTAAAAGAAAATGTCTGCTGTCCATCCTCAGCGACGCTTTGATCTCCTGCGTTTACCAAGAAGTTTCAGCATGTTGTCGGTGACATCAGGAGGAGATTTATCATCTTCATCATGATTCTTCTCAGAAGTTTGAGTTAACCATGCTAGTGCCTCTATTGCAGCATCCTTTTCTGCAAGAGCTTTGTTTCTCTTTGGTTTACCTACAAATTGCATTCCCTTGAACTCTACAAGTGCCCTAAATTCATTTGTTTTTAGATGCTTTGTTTTGTACTTGGGAGGGGAGTGACCTGCCCTCATCATTAGGGTTTGCAGCAAACTCTTTGGGTTTGTCCCATCCCTTGTAAATCTATCAGTGTCTTTAGAATCTTTAGGCCTCTTGTTTTCACGACCAAACACAAACTTTCCCTCACACTGATCTCCTGAAACCAGTTCCTGAACAGCAAGCATAAGGTATTTGCCTTCCTTGTGGATGTCGACCTCAGGATCTTGAAGCTGCATCATCCAAGAATCAGTGAAACTCTTTTTCTTTTTAACAAGTAATCCAAAAACTAGTTAATAGCAGAGGCTCCAAAAACTCCAGGACTATTATCAAAGAAAAACATGGGATTGTCATACTGAACCTTCGAGGAATGGAATTTTGCTACTTCCATACTGCTGAGGATGACATACAAGGCTGAGAAATTTGAAGTGTACTAAAGCCTTATTGGCAAATGGCTTTTGAATGGAGAAAGACTGAGGAGTTGAGGTACGGTCAGACAGATGTTAACTTAAACAGCAGAAGCGTCCTATGGTGAGACATTAATATGTCTAGGAGGAATTCTGACGTGTTAATAATCAAACATCAAAAATATTTGCTCCAGAAACTACTTAAAGACTGAGGAGTTGAGGTACGGTCAGAACAGATGTTAACTTAAACAGCAGAAGCGTCCTATGGTGAGACATTAATATGTCTAGGAGGAATTCTGACGTGTTAATAATCAAACATCAAACATATTTGCTCCAGAAACTACTTTGCGGATGAGCTTTTCTGTCTGACTTCCCAGATCTTTATATCAGTACACCATGGATAAGCATGTTTTATTCGAAAATTTAAGGAAATGGGAGGATCATCCTACTGAAAACATGGTCCTGAAGCTCCATGTCATACCTGCTGGAAGAAGTATTAATTCTTTCTCCCTGATATGACCAAAATTATTCTCTTGCTTGTAGGTAAAATATTAATGACAAATGGCCTTTCTTGTCCTTTAACACTTTGTACAGTCTTGTATTGGTGAATTAGAAGTGCAGACGGGAAAGAAAAGGAATGTTTGGATGATCCAGAGCTCTAATTTCAAAGTTCTCTCGACTCATCCCCTCATGAGGAATTACCTCTCCTTCAGGAAGCATAGGAACAGGGTTTGTATTAGCTTCGGCATTTGTTTTCGACATTGAGAGAATGCAATAAGGATCAATTGGAAAGAAAGATCACAGCCAGTGAGTCTTTTTATTCCTTTAATTGTGGATGTAATTCCAAATCACTTTTCTAGACTTCAAATACACAAAAGGAAAACGTCTCTAACTTTCAGGTCCTAAATTTTTTATTTTAGTATTTTGATAACTAAAAAACCCCCAAGGGCCAATGGTGCACGATTCGAAACTCGGGGTAATGTGCTCACCCCTCTAGCTTTCTTCACTTAAAAACTAGACTTTTGTCTGCGGCACGGTTCGAACCCGTGACGTGTGCCTAATCCACATATCAAGCATTGCACTCTTACCCCTAGATCAAAGCCATGGGGGCAACTTTCTGGTCCTAAAATTCAGACTCACATAGAACTAATGTGTCCTCTCCTGCACATCCCAAGATAACTAGAACTTGTTGGGATTTAAAACACAAAGTTGTAACAAAATACACCTAAATTTATGCATCAAGTAGATCACTGAACTTGCAGAATGCACAGGCCTCACCGATAATTAGATACACTAGATTTGCAAGTGCGGAGAAAAAAAATTACATTTTGTGTAAGTAAATCGAGAAAGTGCTACATAACACCATGAAGGACATGAGATGTTACTTTTTTCAGATATTAGGATCTTGGAGAACACAAAATTTATAGTCGTGGGACAATCTTCTATCTCTCTTTCTGGCTGGGGGAAGTATACCATGTTTGCTCCAGCATCTTAGAACATCCAGTATATTCCTAAGCATTACTACATGATTCCTATGAGATTAATGAAAATCCTCCATATTTTCTCTGTAATCCTGCAGTGTAAAAAAAAGATGGTTGATTGTCTCAGTTTCTTCACCACATAGATAGCATCTCGAGCATAGTTGAGCCCCTCCTGGTGAGATTGTCCCGAGTCAAAACTGCTTTTTTGGCCAACAACCAAGTAAAGCAGGCAACTTTAAATGGAATTTTGACTTACCAAATTAGCTTCCATGGCCAGGAACCAATCTGGTTGTTAACTACGTTGAATTCCATGTATGCTGATTTGACCGTGAAATTTCCTTGCTTGTTCCATTGTTATAAGATACAATCTTCAGAGAAAGTTGTCCCCTTGAACTGATTCGATGTGTTTCTGTTATCCTTGCAATTTCCTAGTCATTAAGTAGTCTTCTGTAGCTGAGGTTCCAACCTTCAGTTGACCACATTTCTCCCACATTAGCTCCTTGTTGTAGGTTCAAGTTGTAGATGTCAGGGTATAGCTCCTTCAATGTGTTTTAGTCAAGCCAGTTGTCTTCCCAAAAGGAAATTTTCAGACCATTAATTCTGAAGTTGGCATTGTTTCTGAACTTTGGCCACAAGTTCCTGATAGACTTCCAGAGGCTTACCCCATAAGGTCTGTTCACTGGCTTGGTTGTCCAATGTCCTTCTGCTCCATATTTCCTTTTGATTACTTCCTTTTAGGTTTCATTAGAAGCATATCTCTAGAGTCACTTAATCATCAAGCTGTGATTCTGTGTTCTCAAATTCCCGATTCTTATTCCCCCTTCCTTCTTGCTCATTGTTAAAGTATCCCTCTGACCAAATGAATTTTTTTGTTGTCACTATTGCGTTCCCACAAAAAGTTTCTTCTCATTGCATCTATTCTTTTCACCACATTAGCAGGGATGAGAAAAAGAGACATCATATAAGTAGGTACGACATCAAGTACACTGTTAATCAAGATTAGCCTGCCTCCCAGAGATAAGTATTGATTTTTCCGGTTGACAAGCTTCTTTTCACATTTTCCAGAGACTTCATTCCAAATTCCCTTTGACTTGCTCTTGGCTCCCCAAATAAGTAGCTGGTAGTTCCCCCATTTTCCCTCCCCGGATATTAGCCAGTTCCTGAATTCCATTTACCTCATTAACGGGATAGAGGTGGCTCTTGCTCAGGTTAATGTGCAACCCAGAAATACCTTCAAATAGAATGAAAATCATCCTCATCATATTCAGTCGTTCTCTGACAGCATCATAGAAGACCAGTGTGTCATCTGCATACTGTATGTGTGTAATTTCCTTGCAGGTTGCTATCTGCCCTGTGAGACCATTGAAACCCTTGATCCAATTTTTAGTTTGAGCAGTCAACATGTTATTTAGGCCTTCTATAGCAATGATGAATAGGAAAGGAGAGAGGAGGTCACCCTACCTTAGTCCTCTCTGTAATGGGAAAAACCAGCTGGGGAATCATTTACAAGGATATTGAATCTTACTGTGCTTATGCAGAACATGATCCAGTTGACCCATTTATCTCCAAAGCCCATCTTTACCAGAAGTCCAAGCAAAAAGTTCCAATCTAGATGATCGAAAGCCTTCTGAATGTCTAGTTTGCAATAATACTCCTGATTTCTTGCTTTTAATTCTTGCATCTATACACTCATTAGCAATGAGAATGGCATCCATAATCTGTCTATCTTTGATAAAGGCCATCTGTTGAGTGTCTACCAATTTGAGCACAACTTTCTTGATTCTCTCAATTAGTAGCTTTGAGATAATTTTGTAGATCCTACCTATAAGACTTATAGGTCTGAAATTTCAGTTCTCTTGCACCCTTCTTCTTTGGAATCAAGGCCACATAAGTGGGATTGGAACTTTTCTCAAAGACCCCTCTTTCATAGAAGTTCTGAACAACTACTATAACATCAGTGTCGACCACCTCCCAGGAATGAGTGAAAAGGCCATGGACGAACCATCAGGGCCAGGAGCTTTGTCACTAGCACATGCTTGAACACTGCTCCAAATTTCCTGAGCTTCAAAATGGACTTTTATAGCATAATATTTTCTCCTGCGGTGATTGTGGGGCATACTTCGAGGTTGCCTTGAGGTCTCCTGTAACAACCTGACTGGTTATTTTGAGTTCTCGCATTCCGTTCTATGATTTGAGACTTTGGGTAGCTTCATATGATGTATTATAACTTGCGAGTTTGATTTCTGAGACGTTCAGAGTGATTTAGAAGAGTAATTCTTATTATGGAAGCTTTAAGTTGGAAGAGTTGACCAAGGTCTGTCTTTTGGGTAAACGGACTCGGATCTGATTTTGATGGTTCCGATATGTTCGTATGATGATTTTGGACTAATGTTCGGATTTAGTTTTGGAGGTTCCTAGAGGAATTCGACACTATTTATCAAAATTTGGCAATTTGAAGAACTTAAGAGTTCATAAGTTTGACCAAGAGTTGACTTTGATGATATTGGACCCCGATTGATGTTCTGAGATTTTGGATAGGTCCATATAGTTGAATTGAATTTGTGTGCAAAGTTTGGAAGTAATCCGAAGTGTCTAAATGTGATACGAACACTCTTTTGAAAGAATGAAGATTTAACAACTTAAAATAAATTCTATACGATTTAAGCTTCGATTCTTTGTTGTGATGTTCCCTTGGGTGTTTTGAGCCTTTGGACAGGTCTAAATAAAGTATTTGGACTTGTAGGAATGATTGAATAGAGTCACGAGGGGCTCGAGTGAATTTCGACGCATTTGGAGCAAGTTTTGAAAAGACTTGAAATGCTAAAACTGCGATTTTCTGCACTTAGCCTAATTTTGCAAGAGATCTGTTCAAAATCTATAAAGAATTGGGTGAAGATGCCTTGATGAAAGTTGTAACCCTTTGAATCTAGTTTCCAGAAACTCAAACCGTTCATCATTACGACATCTGTACAAAAAGTTATAACTGTTTTGGTGAAGGAGGGGCAATACTGTCATTTCCTAGAAAAATTCTGCACTTGTATATTTAAACTCATTTAGCACTTGAACTTCATTTTTATCATTTTGGGAGCTACAGAGCTTAGATTGAGGTGATTTTTAGGGCGATTTCATCTACTTCATTCGAGTAAGTAAACCTAACTTGAATATATGATTATTACATGAATCTATTATTAGACCAACATTAAAACATGGAACTTCAAAGTGAAATTTGGAGTTTTTGTCTACAACTTAACATAGTGTATTTCGGGGATTTAATCACCGATTGGACCAAAATTTGGAAACTAATTATACATTTGGACTAGACAGGTTGTAGGGTATTGGTTTCAGATTCCGGGCACGCAGGCCCGGGTTGACTTTTGTTGACTTTTTGGAATTCTTCAAAGATCGAAGCTTTATTAATTGAGATTGCTTCCTATAACATTGTTTAACTTCCTTAGATGATGTTTCGCTAGATTTGAGCTGGTTGGAGGTGATTTCAAAAGGTAAAGCGATTTTGGAAGATTGATTTGACTTTCAAAAGGTACGTGTCTTGCCTAGCTTGGTTTGAGAGAATTTTTCGTAATAAATAATATTGTTCGTTACACGTAGGGGTGATGTATATGCGATGAGACAAGCGTATTCGCATGTGCCATAGTTATTCATGCTCGAGGTAGAATCTAGATTACTTTATGCCCTTATTTGATTGTGTGTTCTATCTGTTTTATGTTTTACTCGATTGAATGACTGCGTGAGCAAAATAAACCATGCTAGAGATAATGTATAGGTTAATGATACCTTATTTTGGGAATGATGAGCTATTCTTGAGATTGTTAATGTACTTGATTTGGCCGTAGTCATATGTATATTATGAGTACATATTCGTACTCTTATTCTTGTGATATTTCTTAAACTGTTGTATGACTACTTGAGTTCCCTTATTCATGTTAGAGATAATGTTTAGACCTTTGATGCTTAATTGGACATAATGATCATTTGGTGAATAGATTACATGTTGGAGTTGTAGTCATACACTATATACATGCATATATCATGCATAGAGATTATTTCCTATTCATATGTACACACCCATGCATATGGTTCTCTAATATATACTGAGGTTATGGCACGTGAGTTGAGATGATTGTGGCACGAGGTTTCTACTGTGCGGTTATTAGTGATATTATTATTATTGTGGCACGAGGTCTCTACCTGCAGCGTGTAGATATGGATCCATTCCCTTAGGGTCGCCCTCTCACGTTTCTCTCTTGATGGAGTACACGTGAGAACCGACGAGTTTCTGGTTGATTGTGATGTAGGATCCGATGTGATGAGTTATTAAACATAAAGGGGTAAGCTTTGACCATTCAAGCTATTCCTTTGTGCATATTCATGCATATTTTTTGCATATGCTAGTTGGTACATTTTATATATGCATGGAACTTGTTGGTGAGTTGTTGGACACTTGGAGGGTATCAGATTGAGATAAAGGAAGAGTCACCATTAGACATTGACATGTAGGACTCATGTAAAGGCTTCCATATAAATGCCATTCAGAAATTGATATGAAATTGGATCATTGTCATGCATAGACACTTAACATTCATGTAGAAGTATTTGAGTAAATGCTACATGGTACATATCTCTTTTGTATAGGAATTAGTGCAAGTTGTATTTGCTTTGACTTGTTTAATTGGAAAAGGATGCTTATTGCCTCTTCTTCAATTATACACCTTTATTATTGATATCCGTTGTTCTACGATTGTTTCTTGGATACTTCTCTGTATTATATATGCTATTACGCTGCACAAGTTATATAAAGTATCTTTTGACTTAAAATCTCGTCACTACTTCACTAAGGTTAGTCTTGATACTTACTGATTACATGAGATCGGTTGTACTCATACTACATTCTGTACCTTGTGTATAGATTTTGGAGCTGAGTTGTTATGGATGACAAACGTAGCATTGAAGATTTATTGGCGCTCCAGTTACAAGCTACCACTTTGTTCATGGTAGTTTAGGACTTATATTTCTGTTTATATAAATTTCAAATAGATGATATAATCTTTCTTCATATCAGAGTTGTATTCTTATTCCTATTCCTAGTCGCTCATGACTTATACTACTAGTTCTTGGGATAGTTGCATTGATTTCCGCAATCTTTTTATTATCTATTGATGATTTTTCATTCGAGTTATATTATATGTTGTTTAGCTTACCTAGTAGGTTGGGTTAGGTGCCATCACGACTAGGTGGAATTTGGGTCGTGACAAGTTGGTATCAGAGCTCTAAATTCACAAGTTTTACGAGTCATGAGCAAATGCCTAGTAGGTTCTTGTGGATCGGTATAATGACGTCTATATTTATCTTCAAAAGGCCACAGAGCATCTAGGAAACTTCCCTTTCTTTCTTTCCTTATCACTTTATTTCAGCTTGAAGCCTATATTGTCCATTTCTTTCCAATCATTCGTATGTGATGTTGAGTACTCAGTATCAGTTGTACACTGACAACTGGTGATGTCGTGGATGGGGTATGAGATGGTTTTCTGTGTTGTGAGGTAGGTCAGTCTAAAGTACTTGAGACCAGGTTTAGGCCGCAACTTTGGCTCGAGAGATTCAGTTGTATAAGTATGTGATTTTGGACTCTTACGTCCAGTTGTGTCCCTAGAGGTGGGATTGATGGCTCAGTGAGTGGCAAGATAGCTATGATGAGTATTATGTGACTGAAGACTATGCTCAAATATTTTGGATGTGAAGAGAAGGATTTGCTTAGAATGCATAATTGAATATGGATGTTTGATTATCATCTTGATGTACAATACAGTCTTGAGTTGTGAGTGTGTTGATGGACCTTTCAATTGTTCATTTGTAGAATGAAGTAGATTCTTATATCTTGTTGATGAGTGTAGACTCGGAACGATCAATTGATTGCATAGTGGTTGTAACCATGGTAAGATCATATGAAGTGTCGAATTGAGGCTAAACATGTCGGTTCTCTCCTGTGAGAGTTTTCCTTCTATCCGGTGGAATGCATGTACCACAATTAAAGTTCGGATCGCTTGAGGAAGTTGGCATGACCGTCACGAGGATGCGTAAGCATTGGCAGATAATATGGAATGTGTTATGACCGGTGCTACATGAGCTTATGAGGAATTCTAAATAAGAGTGCGAGATCACAGTAGTTAAGGAGAAAGGTTATTGTGGATTATCGGATGATGTGATTATGGCTTCAAGCCTAGTGAGGGAGTCTATCACCGACGATTGAATCATATGGGCATGTGGTGTTATAGTTCCTAGACTGAGGTATGCTTGTGGATTAGTTGTGACATAAGAGGATGACATCGAGGATGATTTGGACAAGGAATTTGCTAGATGCATGATGCACTATACATTATTAATATATGGAGATTGTGGAATGAGTCAGGTGTGATATTCATTGTGGATGTAGCATGCAAGGGGAGAGGATTTAGTCAATTGCCTAAGGATGAGGTTGCTTCTTACAGTATTTATGCGCTAACGGAGCACAAGTCGTTCGATGCATATAGACTATGCATCGGGGATTCGGGCAGAGTGGATGACTCGCGAGAATGGTTCTAGTAGGTTTAAGTTCCAGAATGTGGTAAGTATTTGCCGGATTTCGTCGTGTGGCTAAAGTTTGAGATCTACATTGGATTGCGCCCGAGACTTGCAATATTTCTATATCATTATTGATTCCACATTGCAGTATTAGAGAGATGAAAGGAACAACTTCAGATTCATCAAAGGACTTCTTAAATCAAACATTTCAGTTTGAGGTACTTTTGGGAGCATGAAAAAGGAATAAAGTGGCCTACGAATCTTAAGATGACGTGGTTTCGTATTGGGATCACCTAGTATGAATGTAGGCATTTGAATCTAGTTTCAAGAAATTCAAGTTGTTCATCATTACGACATTTGTACAAAAAGTTATGACTGTTTTAGTGAAGGAGGCGCATACTGTCATTTCTAAAAAAAATTTCTGCACTTGTATATTTAACCCCGTTAAGTACTTGGACTTCATTTTTATCATTTTGGGAGCCAGAGACTTGGATTGAGGTAATTTTTTAAGGGATTTTCATCTACTTTATTGGGATAAATAAACCTAACTCGAATTTATGATTATTACATGAATCTATGATTAGATCACCATTAAAACATGATATTTCAAAATAAAATTAGGGATTTTATCTACAACTTGACAATGTATTTTGGGGATTTAATCACCGATTTGAACCCAGATTTGGAAACTGATTATATATTTGGACTCGACAGGTTATGGGTCATCAGGATTTGGTATTGATTTCGAATTTGGGGCATGCGGCCCGAGTTGACTTTTGTTGACTTTTTGAAATTCTTCAAAGATAGAAGTTTTATTGATTGGGATTGCTTCCTATAAGACTATTTTACTTCCTTGGAAGATGTTTGGCTAGATCTAAGCCGGTTGGAGGTGATCTCTAAAGGAAAAACAGTTTTCGCAGATTGATTTGGCTTGCAAAAGGTAAGTGCCTTGCCTAACTTTGGTTTGAGAGAGTTTTTCCTAATAAATAATATTGTTTGTTACATTTGGGGATGATGTATATGCAAGGTGACGGCCGTATATGCACATGCCATGGTTATTCATGCTCGGGATAGGATCTAGATTACTTTATGCCTTGTTTAGTTATGTTCTACCTGTTTTATGTTTTATTCGATTGAATGAGCATAATAAACCATGCTAGAGATAATGTTTAGGTTAATGATATCTTTTTGGGCATGATGAGCTATTCTTGAGATTGTTGATATACTTGATTTGGTCATAGTCATACGTATAGTATGAACACACATCCGTACTTGTTATTCTTGTGATATGCCTTAAACTGTTGTATGACTACTTGAGTTCCCTTATTCATGTCAGAGATCTTATTTAGACCTTTGATGCGTGATATTGTTATTGTTGTGGCACGAGGTATCTGCCATGCAGCATGTGAATATGGATCCATTCTCTTAGGGTCGGCCTCTCATGTTTCTCTCTTGATGGCGTACACACAGGTTGTGAGAAACCGATGAGTTTATGGTTGATTGTGATATGGGATGCGATGTGATGAGTTATTGAGCATAAAGGTGGAAGTTTTGACCATTCAAGCGAATCCTTTGTGCATATCCATGCATTGTACATGTTCTATTCATGCATATCTTCTACACTAGTTGATGCGTTTTACACATGCATGAAACTTGTTAAGAGTTGTTGGACACTTAGAAGGTGTCCGATTGAGGTAGAAGGAGAGTCATCATCATATATTTGACATGTTGGAATCATGTAAAGATTTTCATATAAATGCTCATTTGAAATTGATATGGAATTGGATCATTGTCATGTATAGACATTTAACACTCATGTAGAAGTATTTGAGTAAATGCTACATGGTGCATATCTCTTTTGTATACGAAATTAGTGCAAGTTGTATTTGCTTTGACTTGTTTAATTGGAAAAGCATGTTTATTACCTCTTCTTCAATTGTGCACCTTGATTATTGATATCTGTTGTTCTACGATTGTCTCCTTGGATACTTCTCTGTATTATATATGCAATTGAGCTGCACGTGTTATATAAAATGAGTATCTTTTCACTTAAAACCTCATCACCGCTTCAGCGAGGTTATTCTTGATACTTACTGAGTACATTGGGTCCATTGTACTCATAATACACTTCTGTACTTTGCGTGGAGATTTTGAAGCTAAGTTGTTGTGGATGACAAAGGCTAGCATTGAAGATGTACCAGCGTTCCACTTACAAGCTACCACTTTGTTCATGGCAATTTAGGATTTATATTTCTATTATGTAAATTTCGAACAGATGATGTAATCCCAATCCCTGAGTTAATAAAGACAAGTATGGATGGATTTTGCTATAAAGTTAAAAGAGAGACTTCAGAGTTGTATTCTTATTCCTATTCTTAGTCGCTCATGACTTGTACTACAGGTCTTTGGAATAGTTGTATTGGTTACCGCAATCTTATTTATTATCCATTGATGTTTTTCCGTTCGAGTTGTGTTATATGTTGTTTGGCTTACATAGCAGGTTCGTTCGATACCATCAGGACTAGGTGGGATTTGGGTCGTGACATCTCCATTATTCTGATTCTGCATACAAGCTTTGATAGAATGTTACAATCTCTTTTTCGTTATGCCAGCAGGGTTCCTCAAAGATTGTCCTTACATTTCTAGCCGATCAATGGTGTTTTGCCTCCTATAAGCATTAGTTGTTCTTTGAAAGAACTTAGTGTTCTTATCTCCTTGTTTCAACCATATTGCCCTGGATCTCTGTCTCCATCTAAGTTGCTCCGACACGGCAGTTTAGGTGCTGCACCCATGTCGAAACGACACTAGTGTGGGTGTGGGTATGGGATCCGTACCTAATCTGGTCAAACAATTTAGGGTACTTTGACCATGATGGACGAAAAAATTTGAGACGAGATACAATTTGATTCCCGAAATCAGAACCAAAACTAAGGTAAATTTGAAGAAAATAGTATGACCTTATCTAGAAAACCAATCTTTTACTTATCTACAACTTGACAATAAAAAAGAAATTCATATGCAAGTATTTCACAAAATTTTTCATAGTTTAGAGATATTTTTATATTTTTATTTTTTTGAATTATTTTAAGCCGGATCATCGCACTTGTATCCATATTAGAATCCATATCCCCGAATTTTAGAATTTACATCTTGAAGGATCCGACCTCTAGATCCGCACGCGTGTCGGACACACAAACCAGTGTCCGAGCAACTTAGGCCTCCATGCCACCTCTTCAAGTCTAGCAATTTTCTCAAACTCCACAGAAAGTGTAGGTTTAGTGAGTATTTCCTCCTCATTTAAGTTCCTTCGATCATGAATATCATCTAGCTCAAACAATTGAGTGATAATGCTGAGTTTCCGCATCTCCAGGTTCACTTCGAATAGTTTTCCTCCAATTTATAAGTTTGTCTTTCAAGGCTTTCAGTTTGAAGGCTAGGATGTAGTTAGGTCTTCCTTCACAAGTAATTGAGTTCCACGATCTTTAACTCTGTCTTTGAATCCCTCTGTCTTCAACCACCAATTTTCAAATTTGAACTAAGATTTAATTGGCTCCTAGTTCCCACATTGCAGTAAAAGTGGGGTGTGATCAGAAGTCACTCTGTGAAGAGTTGATTGTTTTTTGTTTCTAAAGCCCTCATCCCAATCTTCAAAATCAAGAATCTGCCTAGTCTAAGCTACAATATGATGTCTGTCTCATCTCCCCCAAGTGAATCTTCCTCCAAACAATTGTAAGTCCACCATGCCCATATCTTCAACTAATTCAGAGAAATCATTCATTGAACTAGTGAATATGGTACAATCTTTTTTTTCTGAGGGGAATCGAACTGTGTTGAAATACCCACAAATGACCCAAGAGCCAGACCCCTAGCTGCACCAACTTCCGAGCAAACCTCCTCTCTTCCCGTCTATCATTTGGAGCATAAATCCTGGTTAAGTACCAGGTGAAATCCTGGGTTCTCCCCGTGAATCTGCAATGGAAAAGGATCCCAAGCTGCTGACTTCACCATCCAAATCCTGTTATCCCACATAATTAAGATGCCTCCCCTGGTTCCTTGTGCAAATTTCCCCCATCTGTTTGCCTAAAGATCTTTTACAATTCCCTTGATATCTCCTTCTATTTTGGATTCTTGAAAGCAATATAACATATATCAGCTTTCCAGGTGTTGATGCAGCTGTTAATCATTCTTCTCTTCCTTGCCCTGTTGAAACCTCTTGCATTCCATAATATGATGTTGACTTTCATAAATTTTATTGATTGGGAAACAACCCCCCCCCCTCCCCCGGTTGGTGCCATTGCTTTGAAAGTTAATCCTACATCCAAACTCTTGAGCTCTTTGGAACCCTTAATTGTTGGAGTTGATTACGCCACCAATTCTGTGTCGCCCTTGTTTGTTTGCCTCTTGTGATCGATCTTCGTGAATAACTGCAGAGCCTCCTTTTCACATCCTTCGAAATCTACACCAAATTCTTTGCTTAGTCTAATGAGTTTCTGGTGAATCCAAATAAGAGTGTCAAATTCAGGGTCCTTCTCAACTTCTCGATTTTGAACATCCAATCGTTCTACCTCTTCAATTGCCCAGGTCGTTTTTTCCCTCTTACGATCATTTGCATGTTGTTAGAATTTTGTATGTCGATCGAGGAACTTGCTATTTCTTTGGCAGAACTCATGTTGTCTTCTTCGCTGCATGCATTATTTTAAGTTTCTATGTTTCTCTCTTCCTCTGGTGTTATGATCGTGTTCTCCAGGTTTGGTACTGTATGGTGGGTTGCGTCTTGTCGAAAGATTGAAGAAGGAGAGTTAGCAACTATTTCTTCAACCAGTGGGTCGGTCTTTGTGTCTGATTTAAAACCTTTAGTTGACTTGTCCTCCATGAGACTTTGGGCCAAAAGGTCTGGGCCCAAATTCTTTTTTAATTTGAACTGAGGCCTTGTATTAACGGATCAGTAGAGGACTAACCTCCTCACACGTGACCTTTATAGCATTAGACATATAATGTACTTCCTTAGAACAACTCACGTGCCCCATCCCATCGCTGAAATCTTGAGCCCCTCCCCATGTTTTTGTAGGTTGTCCTATTAACAGGTCCAAATCTTTCTCCAAATTATCATTGCAGAACAAAATCTCACTGGAGCTTCGCACCAAATATGAATCAAGAAGATAATCCCTGCATTCTCTATGTCAACCATCTTCTGAATTAAATTTCCATTCCCTTTCACCCGCAACCTTGCCCATTTCAGATGATTTCTGAGTTCTGTTTCTTCTTTCAGTCTAAATCAACCACCACAAAAGTCTCTCACTTCTCTAAAAACTTTCTGAGACAATAGGTGTAGTGGCAGTCCCACTAATCTGATCCAAGTTTTGCCAATGTCATCAGATCTTGAGATGGAGCCCACTATTGGAAACCACCATTGAAGGAGAAACTTGTGAAGTTTCCCGTACCAGTTTTTTGTTCAGTTTCTTCACAAGTTTTCAGGGTAGACCACTTTCTTTCCTGCTCTTCACCCCCCACCTCTCCACCCCC
>MCJB01018737.1:0-42356 GCA_002018475.1 Nicotiana obtusifolia | reverse complement strand
GAAAAAACCCACCCAAAAAAGATAGCCATCAAAGTTAATTTGATAACCAATAAACAAACCTCAAACATTAAATGCTTTACACAAATTAATATTACTACGGTTATAACTATCAAACAAGTCATTTGGCCAATCTCCTTAATACAGTAATTACTGTAAGAATTCGAATTGAGAGTACTTTTTGAGTTCTAGACTATCTTAAAGGTAAATGTTAGATAGTTATGGATAATATGTAATTAGTCCTAGTCCCACATAGAATAGGAGTAGGATATCTATTGTATAAATAGGGCTCATTGTAATTGAACAGATCAATAATATATTTTTCTCCCATGTTTTCCCACATGGTATCAGAGTAATCGTGGGAGATTTATCGTTGTAAATAAATTGCAGCGATTCCGGGAAGAGCAATCAGTCAACTGGAAGTCTTTTTCTGGCAAACACAAGTCTGCCGCAAGAAAAAACTATTATTCGTCAGTGTTGTGTAAAAACCAACACCACCACGAAGTAGATCAGCCTTCGGCAACCAACTCATAAAAAAATCTCCGCCAGAACACCCTCCACACACCCTCACGGCCCAAAGAAAATTTTCCATCGAGGTTCAGACGCCACGCGCCGGCGCGTGAAGCAATTTCTGGCCACCTTTTGGAAAAGTTTCCTCGGGACAGCTTGGTCTCCTTTCAATTCCGAGCCTACCTATCCAATTTAAACCAAATTCCGACCACCTTTTTATTTTTCCAACGACTGTTTCTCCAAATTCCAGTGATTCCCGAATTCCGACCTTTTCTCTTCACTTTTCTGGAGAGATTATTGTTGTCCGTACTTGTTTTTGATATTTGGTACAACCATGTCTCCTTGGATTTGATGTATTTGGTTCTAAAAATATGGGTTACGGAAATTCAAGCTTCATGATTACTTTAGAGCTCTCAATGGGAAGTTCAAATTATTTAGCTTGGGCTTCTTCTGTTTAATTGTGGTGCAAAGGTCAAGGTGTTCAAGATCACTTAACCAAAAAGGCTAGTGAGGAAGATTAAAAGGCCAAAAATCACGTTGGGAAAAAATCAATGCTCAATTATGTAGTATCTTGTGGCAATATACTGATTTCAAGTTGATGCCCTTGTTTCGTCCATTCCAGACATGTCATTTAGTTTGGAAAAAGGCTCGCACTTCATATACTAATTACATATCTCGTTTCTATGATGTGATATCGCGAACAACAAACTTGAAAAAATAAGTGGATACGTCTACTTACTTGGGACAAGTACAAGCAGTCATGGAGGAATTTGAGAAGTTAATGTCAGTTTCTGCTAGTATTGAAAAACAACAATAGCAACGGCAGTGTTTCTAGTTCTTCCACTCGCTCGACTTCCTAATGACCTTGATTCAGTACATGACCAGATTTTGGCTAGTTCGACCGTCCCTACAGTTAATGAATTATTCTCTCGATTACTCCGTTTTGCTGCAACACCAAGTCAACCATTGATCTTATCACAAACAGTTGACTCATCTGTTCTCGCATCCTAGGCAGTGAAAATCGCGCATCTCAAGCTATGGAAAATAGACAAGGAGGAAGTCGTTTTGGAAGATCTCGATCCAAGTGTCCTTATTGTAACAAACTTGGATACACTCCTGAAGTGTGCTAGTATTTACATGGTCGACCACCTAGAAATACTCACGTTGCTCAAATTGAGACTACAGGTAACCAGGGATTTTCTTTATTTAAAGAGGAATATAATGAGTTCCTTCAGTATCGAGCAAGTAAGCAGAACATCTCCACAAATAGCCTCGGTTGCTCAAACTAATACTTCTATTGCAGGTAATTCTTTTGCTTGTGTTTCCTAGTCTAGTACTCTTAGACCTTGGTCATGGACTCATGCGCTTCTAGACATACCTCTAGCAATAAATCACTATTGCCGAATATTGTATATTCACAGTTTTAAAAATTGTTACTTTAGCCAATGGGTTCTAGACAAAAACAAAAGGAGCTGGACAAGCTAATCCCCTGTCTTCTGTCACTCTATATTCCGTCCTTCATGTCCCTAATTGTCCTTTTAGTCTTGCATCTGTTAGTCGTTTGACTTATGCCCCTTTTATATTGTCTGGGAATACGCGGACAAATTACTGCTCCATTGTGGTATATATTTAATTAATGATTCTTTTATTATGCAGGACCACAGTACGGGATAGACAAATGGCATATGGCGTGAATCACAAGGCTTGTACTACCTTAACTCACTCAGCCCCTACACAACATGTCCAGTTACAAATCCTCCATAACTAATTCACAGACGTTTAGGACATCCGAGTTTATCCAAGCTTCAGAAGATGGTGCCTCGTTTGTCTAGTTTGTCTACATTAGATTGTGAGTCGTGTCAGCTTGGGAAACATACACGAACCACCTTTCGGCGTAGTGTTAAGAATCATATAGAGTCTGTTTTCTCTTTAGTTCATGTTGATATATGGGGTCCTAGTAGAGTCAACTCATTCTCTTGGTTTTTCTTAATGAAAGATCGTTCTAAGTTATTTTCTATATTTTGGAGTTTTTGTGCTGAAATAAGAAATTAATCTGGTGTTTTATTCACATTTTTCCCGGTGAAAATGTCTTAGAATATTTATCCTCTCAGTTTCAGTAATTTATGACTTCTCAATGAATTATTTATCAGACATCTTGTCCTTATACCCCTCAGCAGAATGGGGTTGCAGAAAAAAAGAATAGGCATCTCATTGAGACTGTTGGCACACTTCTCATTGAGTCTCATGTTCCGTTGCGTTTTTTTGGGCGACGCAGTTCTCACAGCTTGTCATTTGATTTATCGAATGTCTTCATCCCCATCCAGAATCAGATTCCGTATTCAATATTGTTTCTGCAGTCACTCTTATACTCTCTTCCCCCTCATGTTGTTAGGAGCACATGTTTCTTTCATAACTTAGCCCCTGGTAAATAAGTTAGCTCCTCATGCTAATAAGTGTGTCTTCCTTGGTTATTCTCGTGTTCAAAAGCGATATCGTTACTACTCAACTGATCTTCGTAAGTATCTTATTTCAGTTGATGTCACACAACATTTTTTGAGTCTAGATCCTATTTTACCGCTTCTGACCACCTTGATATCTCTGAGGTCTTATCTATACCAACTTTTGAGGAGATTACTACAGCTCCGCCTACACCCTAAACCACATAAGTCTTACCCATACCAACTGTTGAGGAATCTAGTGTTGCTCCTCCAAGATCCCTAGCCACAGGAACACCACTCTTGACTTATCGCCGTCGCCCGCGCCCAGCATCAGGCCGGGCTGATTCATGTCTTGCACCTGACTCTGCTCCTACTGCAGACTTATCTCCTCTTAGTCCACCGATTGCACTTCGTAAAGGTATGCGGTCCACACTTAATCCTAATCCACATTACGTAGGTTTATGTTATTTTCGTCTGTCATCACCCCATTATGCGTTTGTATCATCTTTGTCCTTTGTTTCCATCCCTAAGACTATAGGTGAAGCACTATCTCATCTAGGATGGCGACATGTTATAATTGACGAGATATCTGCTTTACATACGAGCGGTACTTGGGAGCTTGTTCCTCTTCCTTCAGGTAAATCTACTGTTGGTTGTCGTTGGGTGTATGCAGTCAAAGTTGGTCCTGAAGGGCCAGGTTGATCAACTTAAGGCGTGTATTGTTGCCAAAGGGTATACTTAGATATTTGGGCTCGATTATAGTGATATTTTCTCTCCCGTGACTAAAATAGCATCAATCCGCCTTAATATATCCATAAATGTTGTTTGACATTGGCCTCTCTATCAGTTGGACATTAAGAATATTTTTCTGCACTGTAACCTTGAGGATGAAGTTTATAACTTTATATAGAGCAACCACCCGATTTTGTTGCTCAGGGGAGTATAGTGACCTTGTACGTCGATTGCGCCGGTCCCTCTATGATCTAAAGCAGTCTCCTCGAGCCTGGTTTGGTAAGTTCAGCACAGTTATTCAGGAGTTTAGCATGACTTATAGTGAAGCTGATCACTCTGTATTTTATCAGCATTCTGCTTCAAATCTTTGTATTTATCTGGTGGTTTATATTGACGATATTATTATTGACGGCAATGATCAGGATGGTATTACTAAGTCTAAGCAATATCTCTTTCAGCACTTTCAGACTAAGGATCTGCGCAGATTAAAGTATTTTCTGGGTATTGGAATCGCTCAGTCTAGCTCAGGTTTTGTGATCTCACAATGAATGTATGCCTTGACATTCTAGAGGAGACAGGAATGACAGGTTGTAGACCTATTGAAACTTTTATGGATCCGAATTCTAAATTTCTGCCAGGACAGATGGAGCCGCTTAGCGATCCTGCAAGAAGATGGCTGGTTGGTAAATTGAATTACCTCACAGTGACTAGACCTGATCTTTCCTTTCTTATGAGTGTTGTGAGTCAGTTTATGGTTCTCCTTATGATAGTTATTGGGATGCAGTTGTCTGCATTCTTCAATATATAAAATCAGATCCGGGCAAAGGATTATTGTTTGAGGGTCGAGGCCAAGAGCAGATTGTTGGATACTCAGATGCTGATTGGGCAGGATCACCTTCGGATAGACGTTCTATGTTTGGATAGTGTTTTAGTAGAAAGCAATTTGGTATCTTGGAAGAGCAAGAAATAGAATATGGTTGCTCGGTCTAGCATAAAAGCAAAATATCAAGCAATGGCTATGGCAACATGTGAGCTAGTTTGAATCAAACAGTTGCCCAAGGAGTTAAAATTTGGTAAAATCAGCAAGATGGAACTTGTGTATGATAATCAAGTTGCCATTTATATTGCATCAAATCCGGTGTTCCATGAAAAAACTAAACACATTGAGATTGACTGTCACTTCGTCAGAGCAAAAATACTCTCAGGAGATATTCTACAAAGTTTGTAAAGTCAAATGATCAGCTTGCAGGTATTTTTCACTAAGTCCCTCACTGATCCTCGTATTAGTTACATATGTAACAAGCTCTGTGCATATGATTTGTAAGCACCGACTTGAGAGGGAGTGTTAGATATTTATGTAAATAATATGTAATTAGTCCTAGTCCCACATAGAATAGGAATAGGATATGTATTGTATAAATAGGGCTCATTATTTTATAATTGATCATATCAATAACATATTTTTCTCCCGTACTTTCTCACAGTAAAGAAGGAAGTTTACTGAGATACCATGCTTAAAGTAGTTTAGTGTGCCTGCTGTCTTTCTAGCCAGAAATAAAATGATTCATAACTAGGAATAGAAGCATCGAAAAAGCAATGAGATCCTGGAAAATTACCTTCTTTTGCAAAAGCATTTCAAGCTCCTCTTTGAGCTTTATGTAGCAATCTGCTAGAGTAGGATCCATGAAGAACTCTATGTATCCACTCAACATCTTTAAATGCCCAGCCTGAAAAAAAAATGTAATCACAAGATATAGAAATCCCCAGCCAGTTAACAACTTCCATGATATGAATCTGTAAGCATCTAGGCAGAGCAGAAGTTACCGTATCTCCGCTGTCAAGAGTACTACCGAATAGGATCACAATCGAATCAGATACTCCAGTAGAATCTCGTATGAAGACTGTATTGACCTTCACTTTTTCACCAAACACCAACCAAGGGTATGGAATCGTTTGATAACGAGCATTGACTGAATTCTGAAGACACATCATTCAGATGTTCAAACAACTTCAGCAATATGACAGAAATATAGCAATTGAAGTAAACGTTTGTAACTAAACAACTATTCAACTGCTGAAGTGCAGGTCCAACTTCCTATCTGGAAAGGGATGTCCAAAGCAACTGTTGTGTAAATATCACGTTTAGGCAATGAATTTGTGTAATTAAATGGCATAGTTAGATCTCCGCTTACACAAACTGGAAGGATTGAAAAGAAGAATTTCCTGAATTGGCAACAGTTACGAACTAAAGATAAGTTGAACAAGACTTTCTTTGTAACACTCCTTCCTTCTAGGACACAAGATAAAGCAGTATGAACCATTTTATTCATTTCATCAATTCCTAACGGCAATTGTTCTACAAACTCTATAAGACAGAGAATGGGCTTACGCAGACAATCATTATAACTGTAACATCTACAATGTCCAAAGGATGTTGAAAATTCAACAGAATGGCTGAGACTACTCTGGTATAAAGATAACTCTAGAGACTTTCATAGGCCTGTGGAACTTGCTCTGAATTCCAGTTCTGAACCAATGTTCCACAAAGCAAGCAGTGTTTGCAAGGCTGCAGCAAGGAGTGCAATTCTCACAATTGAGAATTTAAAGGAGGAAGAAAGATACTTAATTTTTGAGGTTTCTTCTGCCAAAAAAAGGGCCGATAGAAATTTTTTTTGTAGCATACTTAATATGTTTGATCCGTTTCCAAGCTTTCCTTTTCGTCAATGATAATGGCGGCTCTAGTCCGTTAATTCGATACACTACTCTAACGCCATAGATGCAGAGAGGGGACTCTTTCATACCTCTGCTAACTCCTAGGATGAGAAGGAGGTCCCTTGTTTTCAGCAGGAAAAATTCCAGCTTTTGTTACCCCGCTAAAGTTATTCTACTGATTTGTGTGTCTTTAAGCCCAATCATTCTTAAGAACACTTGTCCCCCCCTTGTCTTACCACAGTTGTTGAGCTTCTTCCTCGAGGTAATCACAATTAAGTGGTCTATCACTGCAGCTGGGGAGGAAGCCTTTTTGTCCACTCTTTGCGGTTGCCAGCACAATCACTTCCTTCTCGTGTTCATCGCGTCGTGGGAAGCTTCGTGGGGACCTGTAGTGTTCTATCAGTTTCGCGATAGCTCTTCAGGAGAGTGCGAGGACTTTAGCCTCTATGGAGGCACCACGAAATCTTTTGTCTTGCACTAGGAAAACTAGGAAAAATATGGGGTTGTAGAAGGGGATGGAAGTCTAGGAATATTTGATTACCTTATGGATGCAGGCTTTGGAGAGATATCATGAAGAGATGGGATCAGCGGTGGCGCAGAAAGAGCATGTTGAGGACGACCTTCCCCAACTTATTTAGAGTTCCGTGTCAAAAGAGGCGATGGTGGAACAGATTCGGGTTGTACAAGATGGGGGGAGGGGGGTTGGGAACTTGAGATTCGCAGGAACTTACAAGATTGAGAAGTGGATGAATTCCAAGGTTGATGGAAATGCTCTGCAAACAAAATACTACACCCACTGTTCAGGATTCATGGAGGTGGGGATCGAGAAGTAATGGTGTGCTTTCAGTAAAATCATACCATAAGCTTTTGGTGAGAGGGCAGTCGAGTATTCCTATTTGTCAGTTGAATCCTAGAGCACCTAGGAAGCCATGCTTCTTCGCTTCTTGGCAGCAAGATCGGTGATATTGACAGCAAAGAACATAAGGTGGAAGAGGATTACATATGTTAGCTAGTGCTTTATGTGAAGATGTTCGAGAGAAGACGTGGATCACCTCTTGTTACACTGCCAAGTAGCTTTGTTCCTGTAATGATTTGTTCTGAACTGGTTCGAGGTGCAATGGGCGATGCAGGTTCAGTAAGGATGCACTGAATAGCTAGGCTGCTAGAAGAAGGAACAGAAGATGCAGTGGCCTCATAGCCATCATCTGAGTCTTGTGGAAAGAGAAATAAAGGGATTAAAGTAATTTTGTACACTTGAGGAATAACCTCTAATCTTTGTAAGAGTTTTTTGTGCACCCATGAAGTTCCTGTTTGTATAGAAGATTGGGTGACATTTGTAGAGAATCATATTATTGGCGTAGGTTCTCTACTTTTGGTATACGGCTGGCTTGTATGCGAGAGTTTTTCCAACATTTATAAAATTATTTACCCTTATCAAAAAAATATTTTGACATCAGCGGCATTTCCAACAACCATGGCTACCGTTGTAGAACAGCAGCAAATCAAATGCTTGGGTAATAGAAAAAGGGAGAACATAAGAGCTTTTGGGAGAGTCAGGAATGTGGATTGGGGAGATCAAGATGTTTTTAATTCTGGGAAAAAGCCATCAAATGAATCAGTAGACTAGAAAACAAACAGGCTAAGCCAAAATAAAAGAAAAGAAGCTTTCCCTGTTCAGAATTTTAAACACTTTCCCCCAGAATATTATCCCATTCTTCTATTTTCTTTCTCATTCTACGGTTTATTATTTTGTATTTAAGGTGATACCTCGAAGGCAGAAACTTTGTTGGACAGACGTCCTATCAAATACAATGAAGAAAAGATTTTATTTGTGTGAAAAGCCTCCTCTCATTCCAAAAAGAAAATCAAATATTCTTGTAGCAGAAAATACATGTAAGACTCATTTCTAAGCTTGGTAAATGCATATGGTAAAAGTTTTAGTTGATGACTACATACACAGAAGCAAACAACCTGATGGAAGTTTACACCTTATTTTCATAAGCTACGAAAAACTAAACATGAACATCTCTACAGATCTAAACAAGTCGGAACTTTGAACCAATAACGAAGCATGTACAAACGTAGAGCAACAATTTAGGGACTTGCTTGGCTGATGAAAACAACTGAATCCTGGCAAATGTTGAAAAAGAAAAAAGTGCTGGGAACTAATGTTTCCAGCAAGAATTTTCATGTTAAAGCAAACCCAATAAAAATAGTTCTGTATTGGGAAGGGATCCATAGCTTGTACTTCACATAATTGCATCAGGACTTAATACGATAGAAAGAGCAGAAACAAAAACAACCGTGTTAACTTCCTAATCTAAAAAAATAACTTCAAAAGAATTGTCCATTGAACTTACAGCATAAAGCAAGACTTGTCCATCATCCATAGTCTTGAAGGACATTGATGTCTCTCTGTGCTGCACATGCACATGATTTCTATAAGTACATATATACAGTTGGACTTAGATGAATTCGCGAAACCAGATCAGAACTGTAGAACCACTACATACCACCACCGATGCAATTCCAGGATACAAGCCAGAACATATGACAGCACGAACCAAAGACTGATTGTAACTTAGTTTATTGTTAGTTGCAGTATCAGCATCAAGCAATCCAGCATCTTTCAAGATGAAGATAAATTGCTTTCTAAGAGAATGGATAGCTTGAAGAGTCTGGGCAGAGAGAAAATTCCTCCAGCAATATTCGTAGGCAGAACCTTCCCTTTCAGCATCTTTCCATCCTTCATATGCACGGACAAGCGCCATATGGTCACTATAGTCTTTTGCTGAGAATCTAGACTTTGCAGTCCCCGCTAACTGCAAGATTGGAGTGTATCAATATTGGTGGACACGATTTAGTAAAGAAAACAAAGCATTATCTAGTACAGTGTTATACTGCTCTAGCTGCCGAGGCTATACCTATAGTTGATAATGAGAAGATGACTCAGATGGGAATAGTGCCAAGTTAGTGTGTTGTTCAGATGTCCTCAAGACCAAATACTATAAACTGATTAGCATTTCAGGAAATTTAGAGAAAGAGTTAAACAAACTATTATTCAAAATTTGAATATTTTTTAAACTGATACCAAAATTTGAATATAATAGTTTATTTATATATGTAACCCATCTTTTTAAGTGTTTACCTTCAAGACTATTATTCAGAAGTAAGACCAAATACCATAAACTAATTAACATTGGGCAGAGGTCCTTCTGAAGGCTGTTGGTTGAGTATTGATTTAGGGGATAAAGCTCTGGAACCAGGTAATTTACTTGGCATTCTTCCAATAGTGTCAACATACAAGGTGATGGAGGCCATTGCAGCTTTTCAGGAGACTGTAGAATTTGAAAAAGACTCTCAACCCTTTTCATTACCATTGTTCGGAAAAGGGAGGGTGCTACCAGCATCAAGGATTATAAACCGATTAGTCTAGTGGGTAGCATCTATAAGATTATACATAAAGTCATTTTCTATAGACTAAAGAAGATCTAGGATGAGATTGTATCTACTTCGCAGAATGCTTTTGTGAAAGGTAGACAAATGCTTGATGCAACATTCGTGGCAAATGAAGTCGTGGATTCTAGAAAAAAATAAGAAGAACCTAGTATTTTGTGCAAACTAGATCTTGAGAAGTCCTACGATCACGTTAATTGGGGTTTTCTTGACTTCCTCGCAATAAAGATGGGTTTTGGAGCAAGATGGAGGAATTAAATCAAATTTTGCATAGCAAGATGGAGGAATTAGCAAGATGGGTTAGTGTTTTGTGCTGTTACAAGAACTCAGTTGGTATACTTGGGAGTGCTAACATGGCTCCATATGGTATTATACCTAAAGATTAATCTACGAAAATGCGAGCTTATCCCCGTAGAGGAGGTGGAGAACATTGAGATGTTGGTAAATGTGTATAATTGCAAGGTTGGGAAACTTCCTAGTACCTATCTTCGTTTATCATTAGGTGCATCTTATAAGGACCCAGCTACTTGAAATCCGGTGATATAGAGAGCTTAAAAAGAGCTCAGCAGGTTGGCGAAAGAGATTTTTGTCATGAGAGAAAAAGGAAGTGTTGATTAGACTGCGTTATCGAGCATTCTCACATATTTCATGTTGTTACAAGCTCCAGTTAGTCTAATGAGGAAGTTGGAAAAACTTCAAAGGGATTTTTCTAAGAGACTCGACAAACGGGACAACGAAGTTTCACTCGGTAAATTGGAAGCAATTACGACACCAAAGCATTGGGGTGCACTTGGGGTTAAAGATCTAAAGTTCTTTGACAAAGCATTGCTTGTAAAATGGCTATGGAGATTTGGGAAAAGGAAAGTACTCTTGGAGAGAAGTGATCGTGGAGAATATAGGGTTTTGGAAGGGGGTTGGAGAACAAAAATGTTACACTTTGGGGTAGAGGAGAGTACTCTTGGGCAGAAGTGATTGCTTATGGAGGAATATTTGGAGGACTGGGAAGAATTCAGCTAGAATGTGTCGTTCAAGGTGGGTGATAAGCAAGGTTAGTTTTTGGGAAAATAAGTGGTGAATAATACTTTGGGGTGGTTCGGTTCAAAACCAGCTTATCCTGGTTAGGATGATGATCATGGGATTACAACCAAGATTATCTATTCCACTTTCTATATGGGACAGATAATCCCATGATTATGGTATAAAAGTTATCCTGATTTTAGCTAATACCCTCAACCAAACATAAGATAGATTTAATCCCAAAATTTATATCGAGATAATCCACTTATTCCCTCCAACCAAACAGCCCCTTTGAGAATAACATTTCGAAACATGTCCAGGATTGCATGCCAAAAGGAGATGCCAACCCAACGAATACCAAGGCTACAAAGTGGAGAAGTTCATTATCATTTGAGGTTTAGGAGGAACTTGCAAGAATGGGAGGTCATAGAATTCCAAAGTTTGGTTGAGTAGCTTCATGAAACAAAGAACTACGCAGGATAGTCATGATGTATGGAGGCAAGGAGTAATGGTGTGTTCTTTGTTAAATCCTATTGTCACAAGCTCTTGGAAAGGGAAGAGACAGTGCTTCCATATCTCTCAATATGGATTCCTAGGGTTCCGAGAAAGGTAAATTGTTTCATTTGGCTAGTTCGGGAGGGTTGATCTTGACCGCTACGACTTTGAGGAAAAGGACAATTATATATATCAGTTGGTCTCTACTATGCAGAAACCAGAATGAAGGTGCGGATCACCTTCTTTTACATCGAGAGTTAGCATCTCGCTAGTGGTGGAAAATTTTGAGATAGTCTGAACTTCAGTTGATGATGTCAGGCACTGTTAAAGAAGCAATATTCAGCTGGTCCTTTAGAAGACGAAAGAGAAGACGCATGACGCGGGATGTTGCTCCACTAGCACTTATGTGGAAGAGAGAGAAATAGAGGAGCTCTTCGAGAAGTAGAGAATAAGTTTGTACACTTGAGGAACAGCCTCTTATCCCTTTCTTTTTCAAAGGAAATGTTTAGGTTAGCCTTTTATGCCTTATTTCTTTGTAGTGCACCCAAGAGGTTCCTATATGTATAGAAGATTGGGAGTCATTCATAGAGAATCATGTCTTTTTGTAAGGTTTTTTACTTTTTTGTATACCACTCGTATATGGGTGTTTTTTGCCCTTCTTTAATAAAATCCTATTACTTTATAACATAAAAAAACAATCTAGTTTCCATTGTTTTCCTCAATGAACAAGGAGATGACCTTTTAAAAAAGAAAAGTTCCCCCCTTGGTGCCCACCTCACCTATGTGACACTATCTATTACCAATAAACCCTCCATTCTCAGGCATAAGTACATGCATTTTCCATCTGTCTTCATATCCTTCTTACTTTAAAATTTAAATATTTTGTGTTCTTCTAGGAAAGCCACATCAATATCAAACTGCTTAATAAGAAATAAATATTATCACTTTATAAGATTAATAAAACAATCCAGTTTTCATTGTTTTTTTCAATGAATAAGGGAGATGACCTTTAGAAAAAAAGGTCCCACCTTGGTCCCCACCTCACCTATGTGACACCATCTTTACAAATAAACCCTCCATTCTCAGGCATAAGTACATGCATTTTCCATCTGTTTTATTATTCCTTCTTACTTCAAATATTTTGTGTTGTTCTGGGAAAGCCAGATCAATGTCAAACTGCTTAATAAGGAATACACCCTGGAATATTACAAAATAGAACTCCTACAAACTAAAACTTTTAACTTCTCCCAAAATACATTTCAAGTGACAAAAGTTAAATCATTTATAATATTCTTCTTTCAATATAGCTCCCTCTTACTACTTTGGGTTATTTACGTCAAGATGTAAATAGCAAAGTGGAATAACTAATCATTGAGCAAACATGAGAAAGAAGCAGGGATGCACAATCTTGAAGTGGTGGAAAAGTCAAGGACATGAAACTAAAGAAAAGCACGAATGAATAACAAATTGAGAGCAGAATAATACCAACTAGTAGTAAATGAATTTAAAAGGGGGATGGGGGGAGGCTAATGGCGCAATTGCTTTCTACTTACATCCTTTTTGTCTTGAGGCAATAGAAAAGGATCCCGCACACTAAGACCAGCCACTATAGTCAAAACAGGATCGAAGCAACGGAAAATAGCACCCATAACAAGCATTTTCCCAAGCTTGGGATCCACCGGGAGAATTGCTAAAAACTTTCCTGGTTGTGAAGAAATGGTGAAGATATAACTTATAAACCTCAGAATAAAAGTCATAAACACAAACACGCACAATACATACATACATACATACATACATACATACATACATACATATATATATAATACATACATACATATATATATATATATATATATATATATATATTAGAATTTATAGTTATATAAATAACCCTAGTCCCACATGGAATAGGAATAGGATATGTATTGTGTATAGTTATAAATAGGAGTATTGTAAAACAGTTAATAGAAATATCTATAATATATTCTTCCCCGTGCTTTCTCACATGGTATCAGCGCAATTGCGAGAGATTCTTCGTTGTGCAAAAAAAACTACCAACGATTCCGGAAAGAAGAAACCAGTTAACGGAAAATTTTTCAGTGAACGCAGGTCTGCCCGCAAGAAAGTTCATATCTGCCGGTGTTGTACAAAAGCCAACACCATCACGAAGTAGATTAATTTCCGGCAACCAACCCGTAAAAATTTCTCCGGCAGAACGCACTCTCACGCGCCGTCGGCGGAATTTTTTCTAGCGAGACTCCGACTCACGCGATGGCGTGTGAGGTATTTTTCGGACAAAGTTCCTTCTAGACAATTTGGTTGTCTAGTAATCCCGAGCCTACCGTACTATTTTTTTTATTCCAATCACATTCCAATTTTCCGGCCACTTTCAGTCACCTTTTTCCGGCGAACTGTTACTTTTTGAATTTCTGCCTAAATCCTTTTTTCACAGAAATTGATATTGTTTGAGCTCTTAAACAGATTGGTGAAGTTATTTACTACTTTCTTTGCTTGGAACTCTATTCAATCCAACCATGTCCCTTGAATTTGATGTCTTTTAGTTCCAAAAATGTGGGAGGTGGAAATTCAAAGTGTTAAGATTACTTCGGAACCCTTACTAGGAAGTTCAAACTATTTAGTTTGGGCTTCCTCAGTTAAGTTTTGGTGCAAAGGACAACGTGTTCAAGATCACTTCACCAAAAAGGCTAGTGATGGAGATAAAACGGCCAAAGCACTTTGGGAAAAGATTGATGCCAAGCTATGTAGTCTCTTATGACGATCTATAGATTCCAAGTTGATGCCCTTGTTTCGTCCATTTCAGACATGTAATTCAGTTTGGAAAAAGGCTCGCACTTTATACACTAATGACATATCTCGTTTCTACGATGTGATATCACGGTTGAAAAATTTAAAGAAACATGAATTGGATATGTCTACTTACTTGGGACAAGTACAAGCACTCAGGGAGCAATTTGAGAAGTTGATACCAGTTTTTGCTAGTGTTAAAAAGCAACAAGAGCAACGATAGAACATGTTTCTAATCTTACACTCGCTGGACTTCCTAATGACCTTGATTCAGTAAACGACCAAATTTTGGCTAGTCCGACTATCCCTACAGTTGATAAATTATTCTCTCGATTACTTTGCCTTGCTGCAACACGCGGTCACCCAGTGATCTCATCACAGACAGTTGACTCCTTTGTTCTCACATCCCAGACAGTGAAAAACCTGACATCTCAAACTATGGAGAATTTCTTATTGTAATAAACTTGGACATACTCGCGAAGTGTGTTATTCTTTACATGGTCAACCACCCAGAAACGCTCATGTTGCTCGGTCCGAGACTAGAGGTAACCAATGATTTCTTTATCTGAAGGGGAATATAATGAGTTCTTTCAGTATCGAGCAAGTAAGCAGACCAGACATCTCCACAGTAGCCTGGGTTGCTTAGACTAATACTTTTGTTGCTGGTAATTCTTTTGCTTGTGTTTCGCAGTCTAGTACTCTCGGACCGTGAGTCATGGACTCAGGCGCTTCTAATCATATCTCTGGTAATAAATCATTTTTGTCGAATATTGTGTATTCACAGTCTTTTCCCACTGCTACTGTAGCCAATGAGCTCCAAACTAAAGCAAAAGGAGTTGGACAAGCTAATCCCCTATCTTCTGTCACTCTAGATTCCGTTCTTTATGTCCTTGAATGTCCTTTTAGTCTTGCATCTGTTAGTTGTTTGACTCGTACCCTCCATTGTAGTATATTTTATTGATGATTCTTTTATTATGCAGGACTGCAGTACGGGACATACGATTGTAATAGGGCGTGAATCACAAGGCCTTTACTACCTTAACTCACTTAATCCCTCCACAGCAAGTCCAGTTACAGCTCCTCCAGACCTAATTCACAGACGTTTAGGACATCCAAGTTTATTACAGTTCCAGAAGATGGTGCCTAGTTTGTCTACATTAGATTCTGAGTCATGCCAGCTTAGGAAACATACCCAAGCCACCTTTTCGCGTAGTGTTGAGAGTCGTGCAGAGTCTATTTTCTCTTTAGTTCATTCTGATATATGGGGTGCTACTAGAGTTAGTTCAACCTTAGAATTTCGTTATTTTGTTAGTTTCATTGATGATTATTCAAGATGTATTTGCCTTTACTAAATAGAAGATCGTTCTGAGTTGTTTTCTATATTCTAGAATTTTTGTGCTGAAACAAAAATCAATTCGTTATTTCTATTCACAATTTTCGCAATGATAATGCCTTAGAATATTTATTCTCTCAGTTTTAGCAGTTTATGACTTCTCAAGGAATTATTCATCAGACATCTTGTCCTTGTATCTCTCAGCAAAAAAAGTGTTGCAGAGAGAAATAATATGACCTCAGGGAGACTGCTCGGACACTTCTCATTCAATCCCATGTTCCGCTACGTTTTTTGGGTGATGATGTACTCACGGCTTGTTACTTGATTAATCGGATGTCTTCATCTCCCATCCAGAATCAAGTCTCGCATTCAGTATTGTTTCCCTAATCACCCTTACTCTCTTTTCCCCCTCGTGTTTTTGGAAGCACATGTTTCATTCATAACTTAGCCCCTGTGAAAGATATATTAGATCCTCGTGCTCTCAAGTGTGTCTTCCTTGGTTATTTGGATATTGTTGCTACTCATCTGATCTTCGTAGGTACCTTATGTCAGTTGATGTCATATTCTTTGAGTCTAGACCTTACTTCACCTCTTCTGACCACCTTGATATATCTCAGGTCTAACCTATACCGACTCTTGAGGAGTTCACTATAGCTCCTCCCACACCCTCACCCACAGAAGTCCAACCTATACCAATTGTTAAGGAATCTAGTGTTGCTCCTCCTAAATCCCCAGCCACAAGAACACCACTCTTGACTTATCGTCGTCGCCTGCGCCCAGCATCAGGCTCAGCTGACTCATATCCTACACCTGACCTGCTCCTACTGCAGACTTGTCTCCTCATAGTCCACCGATTGCACTTCGGAAAGATATATGGTCCACACTTAATTCTAATCCCAATTATGTCAGTTTAAGTTATCATCGTCTGTCATCACCGTATTATGCGTTTGTATCATCCTTGTCCTCTGTTTCCATTCCTAAGTCTGAGAGAACTAAACACATTGAGATTGATCGTCATTTTGTTATATACTCTCACGAGATATTGCTACAAAGTTTGTAAAGTCGAATGATCAGCTTGGAGATATTTTCACCAAGTGTCTCATTGGTCCTTGTATTAGTTACATATGTAACAAGCTCGGTATATATGATTTGTAGATAGTGGCTTGAAGGAGAATATTAGAATATATAGTTATGTAAATAACCTTAGTCCCACATGGAATAGGAGTAAAATAAACATTGTGTATAGTTATAAATAGCGCAATTGTAAAACGGTTAATAGAAATATGTGTGTGTGTGTGTGTGTGTATATATATATATATATATATATATATATATATATATATATATATATAAGAAATTAACATTTTCATGAAGCAGATCACTCTCTTCACGCCTCAAAATAACACATACCTAGATGTGTAAGATACTCATTTTCACATAATGCACCAATCATCTTCAAAAACTGAATAGCATTTTGCACCTGCAATACATGGAAATAGAAACTTCAGTGACAGGTGGAAACTAAGATAGCAACCCTCTAAAGTCAGATGGCATGTGTATAGCATCATATGAACTTGTTAGTCTATTAAGGTCCAATCCCCACAAGACCAAGTTCAGTGAAAATCAAGTTCAAGTCCCATATTCAATGTTCAGAAACGATACATGATCTCGCATGTTAAAATTAATCAAACTTCACGCCTGCTCACTAAAAAAAATTATCAGTGAGCCAAAAATATGAAAGCAAATTCAGCAACTCGTAGTTATATAACTTGTTGAATATTGGATGATAAAGAACTTCTAAAAGTTTAACAAAGTCTTCAAATTACATTTAATGAAACATGTTGCTATGTGTTTCAAGAAACTTATGATTTGAGTCCAAAGCTTCTTCCCTTTTCTCCAGTCTGTTGTCAACTTAATAGCTTTATCAATCTCAAATCTCGTTAAGCTTAGCTGAATGAAAGCATAAAAGAACTACGCCTCAATCCCAAACAAGTTTGGAGTCGGCTAGGCTTAGCTGAATAAAAGTAGTTTTAAGCATCACGTGCTAAAAAGCACTTTCTAAGTGTTGGAACTATTTTCATAAATAAGCAGTAACGTGTCCTGATAGAGAAGTGTTGAAGCTTCAAAACAAGCAGTTGATTGAACACATTTTCCTACTAAAATGAAAGAAATGCTCTTCAATTGCTAAGACTAAAAGAAAAAGAAACGAGACTGTAGAGGCAGAGATGGAAAGCACATAATAAGGAAAAAGAAACGAGAGTGAAGTTAGGGTTTTTTGATGCAATGAAGGGTCTTTTATCATTATATGAAAATTGTAAAGCATAAGTTCATAACAAAGTAATATACTCTGTCAAATTCAAAGAGCTTTTAAGCTAAAAAATCATAATTCGGAGTGCCCAACTTATGGCTCCTGAGTTATTTTGGCTTAAAAGCACTTTGATCACAAGCACTTTTGGTGTTACCAAAGACCAAAATAAGTAAAAAAATGCTTAAAATTATCCAAACACCCTCTAAAGTTATTTTAATCCAACAGAAGAGAAGAATAGCTACAACAGAGTGCTAATAAGAAGTTTAATAGCTTGTTTGACCGAGCTTCTGGGAGGCCAAAAGCACTTTCCCCCAAAAAAATACTTTTTTGAAATTTGAGGTGTTCGGCCAAGACGGAGAAGTGCTTCTGAGCGAAAGCAGAATCAGTTTTTCTTTGCTAATGGGAAGAAGATATGAATTCTAGCTACTTCCAAGAAGTAGAAGCACAAATTAAATTTTCAAGACAAAAATATCCTTACCGCTAATTTATATTTTTAAAATTATCCCTCATTAATTTAACCTTTTCACTTTCATTTTTTATTTGAGCAGGACTAAGACACAGTACTTGAAGTGCAAGTTCAGTGGGACGACTCAGGGTGTGGACGAAGAAGTGAGACTTGATTCTCAAGTCATCCCTAAGAGAGAGAGTTTTAAATATCTTGGGCCAGTTGTCAAGGGAATGGAGAGATCGACGAGAATGTTACACATTGTATTGGGGCGGGATGGATGAAATGAATGCTCGCTTCAGGTGTTTTGTGTGATAAGAATGTGCTACCTAAACTTAAAGGTAAGTTTTATAGAGCGGTGATCAGACCGACTATGTTATATGGGGCTGAGTGTTGGCCAGTCAAGAACTCTCATATCCAAAAAGATGAAGGTGGCTGAAATGAGGATATTCAGATAGATGTGCAGGCATACCGGGCTGGATAGAATTAGAAATGAAGTTATTCGGCATAAGGTGGGCGTGGCCTCTGTGGAGGACAAGATGCGGGAGGCGAGACTTAGATGGTTCGGACATGTGAAAAGGAGAAACGCAGATGCACCAATGAGGAGGTGTGAGAGGTTGGCCCTAGAGGGCCTAAGGAAAGGTAGAGGTAGGCAGAAGAAGTATCGGGGAGAGGAGATTAGGCATGATATGGCGTTGCTCCAGCTCACTGAGGACATGACCAGGAATAGGAAGGTGTGGAGGTTGAGAATAAAGGTAAAGAATTAGAATAGGTCGCCTAGCGTTGTCCTTGTCTATAACAGTAGCTTTAGTCATGAGTAAGCGTTATGTATGTACTTTCGTATGCCTTGATTTATGTGATTACTTGTCGTTGCTTTCATTTCGGCCTTCTAATTACAATACTTAATTTTAGTTTTGTATCTTTGTATTTTTGCTTCGGTTTTAGAATTGGTGTGTCCTTTTATCTTTCATAAGTCGAGGGTCTTTCGGAAACACCCTCCCTGCCTTCTTGAAGGTAGGGGTAAGGTCTACGCACGTCCTGCCCTCCCCAGACCCTACTTGTGAAATTACACTGGGTCTATTGTTGTTGTTGTATTTTCATTTTTTATTTCTACCATACCTTTTCCTTGTCTTTTTATTTCCACCGTATTATTCTCCTTCTCCTACTCTTCTTTGGAATAGTCTCTCTTATATAAGTAGATCTTACTTTTCATGTTGTTTTTTCCTTCTTCATTTTTAATTGGAAAGTTGTTTCTTCTTTTTATCCTCTCCTATTCCTCTTTTTAAATTTAAACTCCTATTCTTCTTTGAAATAACTAAGCTAATCACCATATTTACTCACTATTTTCACAAGGTATGATTTTTTTGTTTCTTTTGCAGTGTACCAGGTAGATAATATTACTGTTTTTGTATAAATTTATTTATATTGAATAAAACCCTTAAAATATATTTTCAATTCATGTTTCATATTTTATAATAAAAATAAAAACTTAATTAAATTCACTCATAATAAATATTTAAATTCATTTCTCTCTTCTAAATAATACTAATTGCAAACTGAACCTTGATACTGTTCTTTTCCGTAATTTGATATTCAAAAGTACTTTTTGTAAAGATTGGTCAAACAAGATTTGCTTGTCAAATATCGTACAAAGCACTTCTCAAAGAGATTGGTCAAACACAAATTGCTACTCTTCAGAAGTACTTTTTTGAAAAACAATTTTAGGAAAAGTACTTTTTAAAATAAGTAGTTTTTGGCAGCTTGGTCAAACGGGCTCTAAGAAGAAAAGCAAAAAGAATATCCACTTTCTATTTCAAGCCAAATAATATACATCTGGGAAGGAATTTTAGTACTATCCCGCTCTTTGCATTTCTATCTTTAAATACAATGAAAATGCACCGATCATTCTTTGCTTTCATCCTTCTTTTCTTTTGGATCACTTGAAAATGCTTATGGCTGATCCCAAGGAGAAGGGTTGGGGTAGACCAACAACCAGCGTAAAACTAGTCAAAATGATGATGAAATCAGAGCCATCATAGGTCATGTCATATAAAGTCTACTTGGTCATTCTAAAACAATACTCATCCACATAGACAACTGACAATTCCAAATTCAAGGATACTCAAACTAGGAAGAATCTAAACCTGTGTGGTGCTTTTACACAAATAATACTTCAACCAGAAGCAAAAGACAATTTTCCAAAAAACTATAAGAAAATTACATTTTCCCTAACAAACTAAAAATAGAAGATTGAGATACTGGACCAAAATTTTATAAATTGCCAGCAAAGTACTCCCTCCGTTTCAATTTAAATGATGTAGTTTGACTTGGCACAAAGAAAAAAAAAAACTTTTGAAACATGTGGTCCTAAAAGCTTAAGAGGGCAAAAGTTTTGTGGCGTCATGATATTATTGTGGCTATAAAAGCTTCTCATTAAGGGTAAAGTGGGTAAAATAAAACGTTCAAAATTAAATTGTTCCTAAATATAGAAATGTGCCATTCTTTTAGGAACGGACTAATAAGAAAAGTGTGTCATTTAAATTGAAACAGAGGGAGTACAAAATATTAGAAATGACTGAGCTATCAGCATCGTACCCCATAATAATTACATCCAAACTTAGAAGTTGTCAATGTAAAAGATAAGTGTGAGCTTCAGAAAATTCCTAGTTTAGAAGCCCCTAATTTGTCCGAAAGACAAATCATTAAGTATTGAAATGAACCAGAATAAGATGAAGTGGAATGGAGATTGAGAAATTAGATCCCAATTGGATCGACGCATATAGGAGTGTTCGTCGGTCGGTTGGGTATAGTTTAACATTTCGATTCGGTATTTTGGTATTCGATTTCTTAGAATGCTATATCAAGACCATACCTAATTAAATTCGGTATGGTTCGGCTTTTCTCCTTCCGACTTTGATTTATTCGATTAGGTAACTTTGATTTTTCTGGCTTGGAATTAAAAAATTGTAACTTTCGTTTGTCTATAAGAGGTAAAGGAATTCTTGGGCAAAACACTAAATCAAAGAAAGTGCCTTTTGTAAGTTTCCATTTTCTAGAGACTGAGTTAGAGGAAAGGATTGCGTGATCATGTATGAGAGTGAATCGAACGATTTCTTCCAGGTGCAGCGAGAGAGGTCCATCAGTCTGCATTCCGAAGTAGAAAGGCTTAAACTTTGAAAACTGAAACTATTGATTCTTATTTCTAAACCATAAAGGTGGGAAAGCTTGAAAGTTAAGAAGGTAACAAAATAAAGGTGGGAAAGGTTAAAATAAAAACAAGGATAAAGGATGTAAAATCTTATACCTTTTCTATTGATATAATCTAAAATATGTGCATTGTGTAAGTTAGTATGTATTTTGGTATGGTATCGATTTTTTTTCTTTTTCTTTTTCTTTTTCTTTTTCTCTTTTTTTTTTTTTTTTTGCGTAAATACCAAATACCGAATTTTGTAAAAACTTAAACCAAATACTGAAATACCGAATATCAATAGCGAAGTTTTCGGTTTTGGTTCAATAATTCGGTATATACAAAATTATGCACACCTCAAGAGGCGTAGATATTATTGTTAGTTGTTACAAAGATGAAAGGTATTACTGATCCATAAAAAAGCATAAGAAACATAGGAATTAGCATAAAGAAGGAACCACTTACAGCCAATGGTTCTGGCGGCTGAAGAGCAGCTGATAGGAATTCAGCAATACTTCCAACCTGCAAACTCTTTATTTGCAAGCAAAGAGAATTCAAAGGAGTTCTCAGGAGTTCAGGTAGTTGATATTCAGTAAAAGCTTCATAAACACATCGTGGATATAAGTGGTAACACTCGCCTGGTTGCACACGGCCAGCCCTGCCCCTTCTCTGCAAAGCACAAGATATAACAGTTTCATAAGCAAACACAAGAACACCCAACATATCATCAAAATTTGACTCTAGATAACACTGAGAAAATGAATTGAAGAGATGTTACTTCCAGGCTAAGTTGCTTGGACTCGGGTGCGGGTGTCTGATATGGGTGCGGATCTAGAGGTCGTATCTTTCATGATCTAAATTTAAAGATTCGAGGGTACGGATCGAGGTACGGGTGCTAGATTCGGCTAAAAATAACTCAAATATCTAAAAATAGAGTTATAAAAAAATATGTCTAAATTATGATACATTAAGTGGAAAACTTACAAGGTATTCTGAGAAGAAGAAAAATATTGATCAAGAGGAGAAGCGGATAAAAGGAAAGGTCTAACATGGAAATTTCTATATACGAGGTATTCAATTTTCTTCAATTTCATCTTAGCATTTATTTTGATTTCAAAAATTATTGTATCTGTCCCGAATTTCATCGTCGATTTTGGTCAAAGTACCCAAAATCAGTTTACCAAATCCGGTACGGATCCCACACCCACACCAACACACATGTCGTATCGACACGGGTGTGGCACCGAAAGTGAAAAGTCCGAGCAACTTAGCTTCCAGGCGATGCACCACCTAGTATTAGCTCCCGGACCCCGCGCATGGCGGGAGCTTAGTTCACCGGGCTGCCCTTTAATCAAATTCCAGTGTAGCTCATAATGTGTATGAAAAAGCATACCTCACCTTTTCAACACCAACATTTGATTTAAACGCAGAAAAACTGATCTCAGATGGTATGTGACTTTTTAATTTTAAGAAACAGTCTCCCTCACATGTGCAAAGGTTTACAAAACAAGCAGAAGAAAAAAAGACACAGTTCAGCTCATCCTCGGACTCAGTTAACATGTTATGACACTTTAGGTATTTGCTAACATTTTAGGTTTTTGCTAATGCTCGCCTTTGGCTTAAGAGGGGAAGGAATTAGTCTTCGTGGATGGAGAAATATGTTGTGCTGGATTTTCACCTGGTAAGTCAAAAGGAGGAGCGAAGGAAACCAGTTTGTTCACCAATTTCATCCTCCAAGAACTTATGTTACATTTCAAATACGGGGATAGTTATGTCATTTCTCCTCCTCTCCATTCATAACTGTAGAGGTGAAAAGAGGAGTTAAAGAACTCATTAAGTTAGCTTTCCATAGGATTAACTCCAACGAAATAGAAGTGCTAAGGACCCTTTTTTTTCTTTACAAGCAGAAATGCAAGGCACCATAATCCAGTTTATTCGAACTGTAGCAGAATAAGCAACAATTCCATCTGATCAACTTGGTTCCTACACTTTTTACTGCAAAGGACCAAACTAAAAAATAAATTTTAACAGCATATCAAGCTACCAAGAAAGTCATAAAAAGCAATTCAAAAACAAAATATTACTATCATGTTTTTTACGTACCATCTAAGAACAGAATTGATTCATGTTACTTATAAGGAAAAAAAACCATTCCTATGGTGCTTGACTTAAAGACAGATCTAGAATTTTGCTTGAAAAGAAGGTAAAAGGAAAAGAATTATCATATGGAAAGTTTAGGGTTAGGCTGAAAAAGAAAGAAGATTTTTATTCAAGGAACTTACTTGTCGGGCAGAGGCTTGTGAAATCCATGAAGGTAATAAACATGGAGTATTATTTAGGGCGTCATAAGTTGTCTCCTTTGCTTTTCCACAGTCCACTACAAAGACTACATCATTTATAGTAATACTTGCCTCGGCCATGTTTGTTGCAAGTACTATTTTACGTACATTCTGAGGTGCCTTCTCAAATATGAGTTTCTGCAGATTAAAATTTAAGTTTGTCAAAACAATATGTCCAAGGACAAGGAAAGTACACTTCTAGTAAGAGTACATCTGAACTGATAGTAAAAGTGTAAAACATAGATATCCCATTGCAATTAGTAGAAGAATTTCCTTATAAGACAAGGAAGATGAAAATGCAACTTTCTTTTTTAACCATCATCTGTGTATATATGCTGATTGGGACAGACACATTTCCTCAGCCACCTAGAGGAGCAAGGCAGCAGGCCTTTTCCAGAGTAACGCCCTTATATTTCTTACACAGAAATCCTCTCTCTGTGTACCTAAAGTGCATGAATGAAGGTGGCTCTTTTTTCTTTTGGGTGGGGGTTTCAGAGGTTATTGAAAACCTTGTTAGCTTTTTATGGAAAACGAAATTTTAATTGTAGAGACCTACAAGAGGATCGATCAAGATACCTGCAATACATCAAGAAACTTTTACTTTCAATTAACAAACTACTAAATTGAGTGGGCCAGACTTATCAAAAAAAATTAAGTGGGCTAATCGCCATGTCAATGTATGCCTCCCATCGTGAACGATGAAGAAGTATGCTGTAGCGCACTACTTTTTCAATAGATCACCCAGTAATCCAGATTGTCAACAGAGCATCCATGAAGCCAGACTCACAACCAAGATAAAAGTTAATAATATATTGGCCCATTGTTAAACATCCATCTTTAACTCGGCACGATTATCACGAGTGTAGCAAAGAAAGACCACGCAAAACATCTTGATGTAAAGAAAGCACTTAGCAGTATGATACGAAGAAAGTGAAGTGTACTTTTGCTCGAAAAAATTATCAAGACTGCTGAAATGTGTTATCATTTAACATTATGGGGGAAATGTGGAGGCAATGAGTTCCTTTTTGAGTTTTTGGGAAAGAGGAAAGTGAAAATTGACAAACAAGTGAAAAAAAGTGAGTCGTATGTAACTTTGTTGCAATTAGTACAACTTCTACTTCTCCTGTGTCAGCCTGAAAAGGTGACACCTCAATAGAACAGATCCTACTAACAATAGATACATGTGTCAACATTATGAAAATGAAAGAGATATGCGATAGTACATTCAAAAGAAAAGGGGAAACAACTGCAAGCTGCAAAACACGAAGAGGCATCAAAGTAGGGAAAGATGAGCAGTCTTACCTGCTCAGAGGTTGCCATAGAACCATGACAAGTGAGCAACAACACTCTATTTGGGTCTCCCAAGAGAGGATGGGCTTTAAGCTGATCTCTTAAACAACTAATATCTTCCCAACCAGTCATAAATACTAGTACAGCACCTGGACGTTCTTTTCGACATATGTGGCACAAAACTGCCTCAATAAGATTGAATCCAATACAATCAGGAGCCCAGCATGCTAATGAATCACGTGCCCTTGCACTATAACTCTCGAAGTTTGATTTGTTTAGAGCATCCTGCCATATAGTACATCAATCAAACAAGATCAGTACAGTAACTTCTCTTGCAATGCCAGCAATCTGACAATGAAATTTCTTTCTATAGCATCTAACCAACAACAACAACAAACAACCCAGTATAATCCCACCGGTAGGGTCTGGGGAGGGTAGCGTGAAAGCAGACCCTACCCTTACCTGGAGAGGTAGAGAAGCTGTTTCCGATAGTCCCTCAGCTCAAGAAAAGGTGGAAAGGAAGAAAAAAGAAGAAGAAGAAGAAGAAAGAGGGGGAAGAAAGAAAGAAAGGGAGACAAAAGACAATAAGGAAAAAAGGGAAAAAAAGTAGCATCAAATAGTAACAATCAGGGAGCAACAATTTCCCGCAAAAGGGGAGAAAAAGTAGCATCAAATAGTAACAATTTTCAAACTAGAAGAAAGTATAGCATCTAACCAACAAGAATGAAATTACGTAAGAGAGAAAGAACACAATGGGAGTAAACACATATAATGCAATAGATAGCAGCAGAAATTATGCTTAACTTGTCCTAGAGAAGTTCAACAAAAGATTTAATATGATTCAATCGTATAATGTAAATTGGTTTTCAACAAAACTAACTATACAGCATATCTCTATGATTTCCTCACATAATGGTAACTGGTTAAAGTCTTTTTTTATAAGTGACGTAAAAGAAAAGAATGTTCAAGTAGCACATAATATATACAAAAAGGAGCAGTCACTCTTTAAAAATTCAAGATTCTATGCAGGAAATTAAGTTGCTTAGATCTCCAACATATTTCGTTTTTCAGTTCTCCCATAACTTGAACCCTCTCTTCTCCAACCAGGTTATGAATACGCAACAGCTAAGGCCCTATTTATGCAGTTTAAGACTGAATTAGTAAAACCACCAACAACAACAACAACAAAAAAAAAAAAAAGCCCAGTGAAATCTCACAAGTGGGGTCTGGGGAGGGTAGTGTGTACGCAAACCTTACCCCTACCTTATGAAGATAGAGAGTTTGTTTCCGGCAGACCCTCAGCTTAAGAACAAAAAATGAAGCAATAAACAAACAATAGCATCAACAAGGTAATAGGATGGAAGCAAATGGCATAATATGTAATAACAATGATCTAGGAATACGAAAATACAAGAATAGTGCCAATACTACGGTAAGAATGACACACCCCGTAATAACAAGGAACTAGGAATAGGGAAAAATTAGACTAGTACTAATATTGCTGGTGAGACTAAGAGAAACTCTCGAGTACCTGTCAACCCACAACCCTAATTCTCGACTTCCACACATTTCTACATCATGTCCTCGGTAAGTGAATTAGTAAGACCAACCTAATAAGTAAAAAATTTCAGTATATGCATCACAGAAGTCAAGAAAATTCTCTACCGAGTGGGATGAAAGTTTGAGGAATATCAGGCAATCCATGCTTCCAAGAGTATCCTCAGACCATGCCCCCATATTACTACAAAGTGGGGAGTGGGAGAACACAAAATCATAGTTCAAATTTGAAAATTGGTGGATGGGGACTGAGGGCTTCAGGGATAGAATAGCTACTTAGTGGCATTCTTTTGTTGTACAAGGAAGACCAGATTTTATCCTTGCTCAAAAACTCATATTAGTGAAAGATAAACTGAGAGAATGGAGGTCAGAACAAGGGGGAAATTTGGAGGTTTTGAAAAACATTTGCTTGAATAAAATTCTTGAACTTGATGTAGCAAAAGGTTCCAGGGATCTCTCAAAAGATGAATTGTTGCAGAAGGCTAGCCTAACAATGGAGTTGGAGGAGATTGCTAAAAATGAGGAGCTATCTCGGAGAAAAAAATCAAGAGTCCAATGGTTAAAGCAGGGGGATAGAAATACCATGTATAGTCAGAGGAATGCTAATGCTCATAGAAGGTTTAATAACATTGATAAGCTTAACATTAATGGGACACAGGTTGAGGACATTAATGCTATTAAGGGTGAGATTTTAGCTTTCTATCAATCCTTTTATGCTGAATCTGAAGCTTGGAGGCAACAGCTCAAACTGCCCCAACTGTCGTAGAACCAGTGAGGCAGAGGAACAATGGCTATAGAGGGAGTTTGAAGAGCAAGAAATCCTTGAGGTTTAAAGGCTTGTGGTACAGACAAAGCCCCGGATCCAGATGGGTACTCCATGGGTTTCATTATCCCGTGCTGAGATGTGATCAAAGAAGATGTTTTGCATACTTGTCCAAATTTTCATTCACAGGAATTTTTTGAGAAAAGTTTTAATGCTACTTATGCAGCTTAAATTCAAAAGGAAGTTGGGTCTGTAGACTTGAAGGATTACAGACCTATAAGTCTTATACGTAGTGTATATAAGATCATATCAGAAGTGCTGACAGAAGACTGAAGACAGTGATTCACAAGCTGCTTGACCCTCAAAAAATGGCCTTCATCAAAGGCAGGCACATCATGGATGTTGCTTTAATAGCAAATGAGTGTGTGATTCTAGAATAAAAGGAGGAAGGGATTCTAGGCAAACTAGACATGAAAAAGGCACATGATTATACCAATTGGGATTATATTCTGAAAACTCTGAAGAATATGGGTTTAGAAATAAATGGATTAGGTGGATAGGTTTCTGCATCAGCAATGCTAAGTTCTCTATCTTGGTTAATGGATCTTCGGAGGGGTTCTTTCTTCACAGAGGGGGTTAAGGCAAGAAGACCCTCTATTTCCTTTTCTTTTTATAATTGCAACAGAAGGGTTGAATAGTGTGATCAAGAAGGTAAATCAAGAGGGGTGGATAAGGGGTTTCAAGGTGGTGAATAATGACAGAAGCAACTTGGAAATTACTCATCTTCTTTATGTTGATAACTCCTTGATTTTCTGTTAAGCTGAAGAAGAGCAAGTCAGACATATGAGGTTGACCCTTCCAATTATTGAAGCAGTTTCAGGATTACTGTTAACTGAAGCAAGTCCCAGATGTATACAGTTAATAAGGTCACCAAGACTCAGAAATATGCTGGAGTTTTAGGTTGTCAAGTGCGCAACCTTCCAACTACGTACTTGGGGATGCCATTGGGAGCAAAATAAATCCCATGAGATATGGAATGGAGTATCGGAGAGATGTGAAAAGAAACTTACCACATGGAAAAGTAGCTCTCTCTCTTTGGGGGAAGGATTACTTTAGTCAAACGTGTTTTGGAATACTTCCTACTTATACAATGTCTTTGTTCCCAATACCAATAGAAGTTGAGAAAAAGATGGATGCTTTAAGGAGAGATTCATATAGCAAGGGAACAAGGAGAAAAAGGTTTACCATCTGCTGCAATAGAGTACCCAAGTGGTGTTTCAGGTGCTTATGGGGTAAGTGTTTGGAAGTCTATAAGATGCTTATGGTCACATTTGTTCAGTAATGTCAGAATTAAAGTTAAAATGGACCTCTGAAAGAAACTTTTTCAGACATTTTCAACTTAGTGCAGCAACCTCAAGCTACTGTGGATGAGACATGGAGCTTGCAGGGTTGGAATGTGACCTTCAAAAGGTTCTTCAACGACTAGGAGGTTATTAGAGTGACTGAATTCTTCAGATTCCTGGATAGCTTCGAAGGGGTTGTAGAGGAAGAGAACAGAATAATAGTATGGGAGAGAGATAGCAGGGGAATTTATATTGTGAAGGCAGCTTCTAGTTTTTTAAATTGCTCTAGACGACCACACAATGGGCCGTGGAACTGGAAGCACATCTGGAAGGTCAAGATACCTTTTAAAGTGGCATGCTTTTGTTGGCTAGTGGTTAAAGAGGCTGTTCTGACCCATGATAGTTTGATAAGGAGAGAATGCAGCTATGCTCTAAATGTTTTGTGTGTCGCAATGAGATTGAAACAAATAGCCACCTCTTTTTGTAAAGCGACCAGCAAGTTGTGGTATTTATTCACGAGTATGAAAGGATTAAACTGGACAGTACCCAGGACAACTGCAGAAATGGTAGCATGCTGGAACGATCCAGGTATCCAATTGAGACAGAAAAAATGGTGGAGCATCATCCCAACTTGTATTTGGTGGACAATATGGATGGAAAGGAACTCTAGATGCTTTGGAGAAAGATTTAGTTCTGAACAGAAGATCAAGATGAACTGTTTATATTTTTGTTTCACTTTTGGTATAAAGAAGTCCTTGTAGAATATGTAGAGTCTATAGTGGACATCATTGGGGCCTTGTAACTACCACAAGACTATGTCTTTGCTCTTTTGGGGGGTCTTGTAACTTTTTGTAATCTCTTAGCACAATCTTTGTAATCAGGGTTACTTTATCTTATATATAAAATATGTTACCTTCTCAAAGAAAGTCATGCAAACACATCTGAACACCCACATTAGTACATTATGCTATCAGGGATATCTAACACCTTGGCATTTAAATCACCACTACCATAGATGACAGCAAGGTGGGGGAAGAACCAGCAATAAACAAGAGCAATTTCTTGAGAAATCATATTGGTTCCTAATGAAAATGAAAAACATTATGCATCTCGTAACTAGCCACAATGAACTGTTTCTTCTCACAATGAACTGTTTCTTCTCCCCCTTCTCTTTACCTTCTACTAAGTGCACCTAGGACTTGAGATGTTTGAAGATTTCAACTTAAATTGATCATTTGGGAGTAAAATGGGTGTAAAAAAGGGGCTTTCTTTAGATGAATCAAATGCCTCTCTACATATATGCAAGAACTAGAAAAATCCAAGAGACCTTTTTTCTTTAATTTTGATAAGTAAATTCCAAAAGGTTCTCTTCTAACCAGAATCCAAAAGGTGAATTCTCTATCCAGATTAATAGGGGAGAGCTGATCCACTCTAAATTGCTACTTAGCAGAGAGCACAGCTGAGTAAATGGGACAGAAGTGATGGAGAACAGTGGGCAAAGTCAATTCTGCGAAGTTACTTTTCACAGTTCTGTTTTAACGGTCTAGGGAATGGTATTAGCTTCCCTCAAGGCTTTCACTTTCTAGCATATGAAGAATATATAATTTCCATCTTAATTTATGATCTTGTTCGATCATCTATGGGAAAATCTGATTACAATGAACAAGATCAAACTTCAGTTCAGTGTTTTGGATAGCGTGAGCCAACAAATAGCGATGAGGGCCCGCTTCACTGAGGCGAGAGGCGAGAAGCGAAGCGCTCGCCTTTTTGATGTGAAGCGACAATATATACTAAAAATTAAAATATTAAATTTAAGGAGGAAATTTCAGGTTTGAAGAAGCTCTCTGCCTCTGCCCATGAAGGAATTGAAAACACAGAGCCAAAAAAAAAAAAAAAAGAAGAAGAAAAAGGAAGGAAGAAAGAATGAAAGAAAGAAAAGCTCTCTGCTGCTCTGCTGCTTTCAAAAACAACAGAGCAAAAAATAAAGGAAGAAGAGAAGAAGAAGAAAAAGGAAGAAAGAAAGAAAGGAAGGAGAAAGAAGAAAGAAGACTGAAGAAAGAAAAAAAATGGCAGAAACTCGAAGAAGAAGAAAGAAGAAAAGAGATGAAGAGAAGCATACCTGATGAAGAAGCTGGAAGAAGAAAGAAGAATAGCTGATGGTTTGCTGTGGCTGGGTCGACTTGAAGGAGAAAGAGGAAGAAATAGCTGAAAGCCCTAATCGCTGGTCTTTTTCTTTTCCTACTGCCTTTTTCTTTCTTTTTTTCAAAAAGCGACGCTACAGGTCGCCTCTCGCTATACAGCGCCTCTCGCTATACAGGCAGAGGCGCTCGCCTTTTTGAAATCACAACGCAACAGAGGCAAATAGCGCTGAAGGCTCGCATCACATCGCCTCACGCTATTAACGCTGAGGCAAGCGCTATTTACAACTCTGCTTCAGTTGAGTCACTCTATCTTCATAATTTCCAAATTTCGAGATCAAGGAAAAATCATGACTTTTCTCCCTCTTAGATGTTCATAACTAGAGAAGGACATTAAAAGAAAATATAAAGACAAACAGAAAACGAGCACTGGAAAGAAGAATAGAGGAACAAAGTTGTGAAAAACACTATGAAGAAAGAAGCTGAAACCTAACAAAAATTGAATAAAAGAGAAAATATATAACTAGCAAATAAGAAACTACATCATCTCATGTATAGAACTCAACTGCAAATAGAATAATAACCTCAACAAGAGCAGTTATCTGATTTTTCTTTCTGCGAGGTGCTAACTGTTTTTGTGTTTTCCACATCTTCTCCTGACCATAATCATCAATTTGGTTGAACGAAGTCAACTTATACCCTGTTATTTCCAGCAAATCTTCCAGAAAATGCGCTCTTACAGGATATGTGAAGCCCTAGATCATACAAAATGCAACCAGTCAAAATGTTAACATACTGTGTCAAATAAGCCAGCAAAGTTCAACAACCAAAACCCTGGTTTAACAAAACAAATATAGAAAGATTAACAGCTATTCTGGGGCGAAAAGTCAACATATTATGACCTTAATTGATAAAATAATATTACATGACAAAGGAACAAAATAAAAAATAAATCACAAGTAAAGCTAAAATTATACAAATATTTTCTGTTAATACTGTGAATCAACAAACAATAGACTAACATCTTGCATGTATGCACCCTTCTAAAGGAATAAAATTCAAAAGCTCACTCTTCTCAAATCTGGATTGAGAAATTCTGCAAACGGAACATGTAGGGGAAACATAGAGTATTGGGCAGTATAAAAAGGACTATTATCATCTAATATAGTGCACAAACACCAATAAAATGTATAAATTCAACAAAGTGGGATCCAAGTTGCAGCTTACTGGGATATGAATCATTGGAGCCCCTCCAAAGTAACTGGAAAATAATTCAGCATTAAGAGTAGCACTCATCAAAATCAATCTCAAATCTGGGCGTCGTGGAAGAAGATCCTTCAACACAATCAACAGGAAGTCTGATAAAGAATGAGAAGTAGATAATCAAAGCATTGAAAATACTTTCATAAGAAAACCAAAACCAAAGACCAAATTGCTAATTCATGTACCTTCATTCATGCCTCGCTCATGAATCTCATCAACAAAAACATGGGTTATACCATCAAGATTGCGGTCACTGAGAAGACGACGAAGCAAAATACCACTCGTGCAAAATAGTAAATGTGTATTTTTTCCTTTCACCCCTTCTAATCGTACTTTGTAGCCCACCTACCAAAAATAGTCTGTGAAGAACAGCAACTAAAATAAAGAAGTTTCCAAAACATATTGTAACATCATCTTAACTTTGGGACTGCCTCATCCGGTCAAAGCTTAAACCAAAGCTGGGAAAAAATATATATATATATTCAGTGCAAAGAGGAATAGTAGCATACTGAGTCACCAAGAGGTTCTCCCCTCTCTGTAGACACTCTTTCTGCAACTGCCAAAGCAGATATTCTTCGAGGCTGTGTACAAATTATGCTACAAAATGCTCCACGACCAGATTCTATTTCTGACTCTAGAATGTACTGTGGCAGTTGAGTGGTCTTACCACATCCTGTCTCGCCAGAAATTACAACCACCTGTTGTAATAATCATAAGAAAACTTAGTTGACATAAATCAAGTTAACAGGTCAGAATCAATTTTCAGTTCCTTAAATTTCTACTCTTCAATTCACAAACTTCTAGAATCCATACACGTCTAATAGTTATTAAACTGTGCTATATTCTCTTTTTATCCCAATGCTACAATAGGTTTATGCTCTACGAACTGCAATATGTCCTAGTCTGCTCCCTGGACATCCTCAATATACTCCATATACTAGAGAACCAAAACCAGTTAAATGCAATGGGTTACCTGTTTGAAATGCTTAAGCAAATCATATATATAGTTACTAAGGGTCTTGAGTCTCTTGACTGTGCGTGCAAATAGGAGAGCAAAAGCGTAATACATCCTTTGAGTGAAGTTCTTTAGTTCAAGACCAAAAATGACTATGAATTGCAAGAGAACCTTCAAAAGCATTTTAATCGTAAGCACGATCACATATTTCATGATAAAGGACTAGTGCCATATTATAAAGAATAAAGAAGGTCATTGACTCGGGCAACATATCTGTCATACGCAATCACCATAAAAGCATTGGACGGAGAAAGAATCACAAGTTCATCAGAGTATGACCTGATTACGTGCAATTGCTTGGAGCAACCTTTCCTTTTCCTTAAATGCAGGAAGAGATTTCCGGAATTCTAGCATTTTGTTGCCATCAGGAGATTCCTGTGCAAAGTAAAATCCAACAAAAACGTATTCATGGAATATGTATCCAACAAAGTTCGTTTGATGCTGATATGGGAGAAGGGAAAAAAGAGGACGAAACAATGAGTTGAACATACAAAGATAGCTTCTTAAATAAGAGGTGGTGATTAGATAAAAAGCTCCCAGTGCAAATAAATTCTCTACATTCACCTCAGCAATATAGAGTGCTAACTGTTGCAGGCCATATGGAGACTTATCAAACCACTCTGAGCATAAATATTTCTTCTTGGTTCAAAAATCCTTAGACTTGCTATCTAGTCCCAAATTTGGTTAAGAGATCAGCTAAAGAAGTAGAGTTGTTTGCTTATTTCATATTAAAATGTCAATATGATACAAGATGAAGAAATGCAGCTATACTGAGGTTTGAAATAGTTGTCCTGTGTCCTTGTAATCTCATACTAACTGTCAGGTACCTGATGTCACTTGGCTTAGGTGATTACTAATACTTTCAACTAGTAGAAGTATGATGTACCAGTCAAATTAACTACGTAATCTTGTCCTAGCACTGTAACATAAAACGGGATGAAAAGGTAACACATACGAAGACTTGTCAAACTAGACGACCAGTTTATTTATAAAATAAAAAACCAAAGTAAACTGGAATCTAATTAGTCCAGAATGATACAAATTTGTGAACAATTCCAGCTCCTTAAAAAATTAAAAAGTAACAGATAAATATGAAATTATAGATACTACAATATGCTCAAAAACATATAACAAAACGTAATAGATTCTTATGAAAAGCCAAGTTCAATTTCAGCATATACCGCTTAAATTATCTATTTTCTAAGCCTGACGAACCTCGAGTTTTTATCCCTACTAAATTCATAATGTAGAAAGAAGATGGACCTTGGGCATAACTCGCCCCAAAAGTTAGTTCATGAAATGAGGAGTGCTCAATACCATCTAAGGAGATACCAACTCACTCCCTCAACCGATCTGGGATACATAACACACCGGACATCTGGAGCGAGGATAACACAACATGGCGGCCCAATATTTGGTAACAATATAAGCTTTTAGATGAGATGGTAATACACTTCTACATGGTATCACAGCCTCTCTGTTAAAATTGTAGTTGCGCAATCACCAGCCTCTCTGTTAGAGAGAGCGTTTTTTTATTTATTCAATTATGCCTTCAACATGCTTCCTCACGTATGAGTCTTAATCTTTTTGGTGCGCCAAGTACGTTGAAATTACTTTTTGATAATGGGTGGCGGTAAGACTCAAATCTAGGACAGTCGGACAGTCATAACAAATAAAGTTAAAGAATAAGAAAACATTAATCGAACATAACAATCCAAACTCGCGTATTGAATTGGTAGAAGGAAGATGAAATATCGTGTCTTGAAGACTCCAATGCTCTCCAAAAGCTCCCCAAGTCAAAAGTCCTCTCAAAATCATATTTTGGTGTATTTTAGATGAGATGGTCACACACTTTTCCAAAACGATGATACAAGATCTCTTACAACTATGAGAAGCATAAAATTAGGCCGTTTGAATCAACAAGATGGATAAACTAAACCATTAAGCAATGTAAAAGCAACAAATCTAAGGAACTCAAGCATTGGCACATCAACATGGATTAACCAAGAACATGTTAGCATGGATAAAGGTGAAATATGATCTATAGGAGGGAGGACAGTGATAAATCTATCAAAAGTCGCAATAACATGTCACAACAAACTGAGAACAAATCTGAAAAGATGACTTTAGAAGTCATAGAGTGAAATTAATCTGCGTACAACTGATAATATGCCCACACTTTTCTAAGCTTTGTTCTTTAGAAGTTTCTCAGTGTTCGCTATTGTAAGCCAACATCCCTTATCTTTTAATTTAAGGTCAGGAGCAGAGAGTGAGACATGCATTTGGAACTGAGAAATTTTCTCCACAAATATAAAGAAACATAATAAAAACAAAACAAAAAAAAGAACATACCTGCCAAGCCCTCTGCATATTACGCATGCGTAAGCTCCGCCTCTGAAGAACCTTCTCCATGATAGAGCCATCTAAGAATGAATCTGGATTTTCATCCAAGTTCGCATCTTCAACCATATCAGAGGAGTTTGTTCCATCTAAAATGTTGTCAGCTTTTCCACTAATGAGCTGTGTTCTATCAATATGCTCCTGAAGCAAGCCTTCTACTCTCCTTTGCAAACTTAGTGGGATTACTACCTGCATCAAGGCCAATCAAAAATTCAAGTTCTGCTTTCTAAAATCAAAAACATATCTAGAGTATCTGTTGAGCCGTAAGAAATCTGGCAAGGACACATTCAGATAACCACACCTCAATGCCATTTTTGTCTCTCCAGTTTATTCTTTTGTTTAACACAAAATTAAAACCGCATCCATTTATGCCAACTTAAAAGTCCTTTGCTCAAATCGTTACTGTCTATATACTCAAACCATCACCAAAATGCAGCAGAGAGAAATAATTGTATCGGTAGGAGGCAACTCGTACCTCTCTTTGAGGCCGCTTATCATCAAGATCGGGTCTATAATTTGGAAGAGGAACCTTGCTCACCACTACAACTTTTCCATAAATTTCACTGCAAGATGCAAAAAGAAGCGAGTAATAAAGCACAAGCACATGATAACTAATAAAGTGGGCGAAATCACCAAAAGTTACTCTTCCCTACCTATAGAGACCCATCCTTTTGGCAAGGTTAGATATCTGCTCATAGTCTCTTCTATCCCTCTTATCTCTGGATACAACTTCTTGGTTCTTTTCATTACGCAGCAGCAGGCTAAGTTTCCATTTCCACTCATCTATATTGGCCACTGATGATGAAGCCTATCATTGAATCTCAAAGTCCATAAGTAAAGCTTTAACTGATAAATCATTCATACCAAAAATATTTTACACAGAAAATATGCACGTGATTTACTAAAAAGATTAAAAGAAAAGCGGATAGGTAAAAGATGAAATAGATCAATATTATTCTTTTTTTTAAATTTCTTGGCCCTTTTCATTTGAGCAAACCCAAGTAGAAACCATTGGTTTTTGGCCACTGACAACAACACCCGCCATCAAGCCCTTCAACAGCCATTGAATCCCTAAATGAAGTCCATATCCACATTCTAAGCCAACTCACAGCTACACTTTTCCATGTATCTTTTGTAAATTGAACAGGCAAATATGCACACCAATTGCCAACTATCATTGATATCGTTTTTAGCAGAACGTGAAAATAAAACATTTTTGGGATAAAGTGATAAAATTTTACTAATGTTTCGGCAAAAACAAGCCGGTATACAAGAGGTATACCAAAACTATCCTTCAACTCATTCGCCCCACTTCTCTTGGGAATAAGAGCAATACATGAATCATTACGGCTTCTTTCAAAATATTCCTAGCTGTGAAACTCTGGTAAAATCAAATTTGACATTGCCCCAACAGATCTTTTCGATAGGTAACGCACCACCAGTTTTTGTAGAATTTCATAGTGAAGTCATACGAACGCTGGAACTTTATCCCCGTAGTAGAATTTGATCACTGCCAAAACTTCTTCCTCATCAAAAGGTCTTTGCATCATTGTACCTCCTCTTCTGAAATAGAAGGTAGACTTAACAAAGATGGTCTCCATTGTTCAGTTGCAGAATAAAGTGCTTCATAGAACCTCAGGATCTCACTGTTGACATTTTTCCTCCTCTTGTAAAATAATACCATTTGATTCAAGCTTATCAGTAATGGTTATATCGCTTGAGTGCATTGGTCATATTATGGAAAAGTTAGTATTCTTGTCCCCATGTCGTAACCAAAGGCACCTTAACTTTTATATCCAAGAAATTTCCTCTAGTTTAACAATTTTTTCCAACATCAAAAGATCAGCTCTTGCCGCCAACTCTTCCTCCTAAAGGTCCCTGTTCTCCCCTTGCCTGTCTAAAATTTGCACCTTGCTTAATATTTCAGATTTCTGGTTTTCAAGCATGCCAAAGGTGTTCAAATTCCAATTTGTCAGCATAACCTTGCGCTGGTAGAGTTTTTAGAAAAAATGAAGTCTGGATTGCGTTGGATGCATATAGAATCTCACCATTCCACTCTACCAGGTCATCAGATCCTTAATGCTATGACATGTCCCGAACTTGAAGTAAGATAGATTGTTTGACCACTATCAGCGTTACAGTAGAAAGGGAAGTGATCCGAAGCAACACTAGGCATTAGTGATTGTTTTGTGTTTCTTAGACAATCATCCCAGCTTGAAAAAAATTAAGAATAATTAATTATGGAGCTTGTTATGTTGTTTGACCCTCTTGACCAGATGAAATTGCCACCCACGAGTGGCAGGTCATTTAGTTCAAACTCTTCGATAAAGATTGAGAAGTACTCCATGACACTTGTCATTCTGTTGTTGTTCCTCCTTTCCCATAGGAGTGGTAACATTGACTTCATCACATATAACTCGAGGCTTGTCGAATAATTCTTCAATTGGGATAAGTTCAAGCCAAACTTCAGCTTGAAATAGTCACAATGTTCCTGAGAAGCACTGAAATGGTATGTTGACCCGTCATTATCAATTCAAGCTTATTTGTCCCAAATAATAACTCATCTCCTCTAGTGCCTTCTACCTCTAAAGCCACATAATCAGCTCTACGACCAATCCCCACTTAACTTGCAAAGTGAGAAGGAAACAATCTGCAGCTTGGTTTTTTGTGAACACATTTTATCAGTCTCGTCTTTTAAATAAAAGCTTTAACACACTCTACTTTAAACTTCGTAGACCTCTAACATTCCAAGACAAGATTTTCAGTTTCAACTAAATGTTAAAAAGGTCCTGCTTGTGTCTGTCTCATAATTAATGTTGAATTCAAGATTATTGAGCTCCAAACTCCTTTTTGCTTAATTTTGGAGTTGAGTGGCTGGGGCAACTAGATTTTTGTGCTTTGAATGGGTGTATGAAGAATAAGCTTGAATGAGTTTCATTTATTTTTTCCAGGCATGCAACGTGAACATCTATAATTTGAGCTACTGCCACCCAAACAAGTCCCTTAAGGTTCGTAAACAAGCTTATTCTTCATACACCCATTCAAAGCACACAAATCTAGTTGTCCTCTCGATGTGCAACACTATATATATCCAATAACACTCCTGTATGTGTAACCAGTTTCGGGGTACTTGCATGGACTTGAATGAGGACTTACAAGTTTCGGAACAGGCTTACCAAAATTGGCTATAAGACCATATTGGAATACGTGAATCACCTCATCTAAAAACTAAAAACTGAAATTGTTAGAGAAGAGCCACTTTGATTTGTTTATTTTAGATTTGCAGCAGAAGCATTTAAAAATGGAGCTTTCGCCCACCCCTATAAATCCCTTAAATTCACATTCCAAGTTTATTCTTCACACATCATTTTGGAGCATACAAATCTATCTGTCCTCCAATCAGCAACGATAACTATTATTGGCAACCTTAAAACAGAACAATCTTCTGGTAGACCAACTCGCAACCTCTTGAGCTATCACTTCAGGGATCTAACACATCACAGCATCCTAATATTGGCTAGGGTCGCTAGGCTCAAGTAATAGCAACTGAAACAATCCTTGTCCCAAGCACACCAGCCAAGTGGAATCATCAAAAGTAAAGGCCAACTTGAAAAGAGAAAAATGTGAAAACCGTTGAAACCTCCCCCCACCCCTCACCGATCAAATTTCGATCAGAAAATGAAAAGTCAAGAATTTCAAGAGAACGACGTTGTAAGTGTTTCCTTTCACACTAAAGGTTTCACAACTGAAAAGAACTCAAAGCTCCCAGCTTAAACAAGACCTAAGCTAAAAGCATTTTTTTAAAACTCCTTTCCAGTACACTACCCCTTGCTTGATTGGCCCAACCAAGAAAAAAAAGACTTCATATAGTAAATTATCACTATTGGGAAGTATTAGTATAAAAAACTTAATTACCAATTCAACTTGCCAAACAACAATTAGCATTTCAATATAGTTATTATTACAAATAACTTAAACAGTAAGCATCTAAATCCATATATAGCATTCAATTTCCCAAAAATAAGCCAAAATGGAACTCAACACATAGAATAAGATAAGCACACACATTCAATGATTCTCGGAGACATAGAACTTAACATTAAAGCCTACTCCTATTTTATTATCCCAAAGAAAAGAAGTTTAAAATAACTAAAATGAAACTACCGGATGATTTTCGTAGTCGCATTCATATTCATCGTCGGAGAATTGCTCCATCGCGGCGGTAGCAGGGTATCTACAAAACCCACGCTGCTGTCCCAACCAACGAAAATTCGAATCCGGTAAATAATAAACCTTACATACATCACTGCCTATCAAAATTCGCCGGTGGCAAGCTGCGAATATATTCCGGTTTGAATTGGAAGAGAGTAGATTAGAGAGAAGTGCAGAGCAAGTAGAAGAATAAGAAGACCTCCGTTTTGTGCATGCTAAGAGACACCCTACTCTTGAATGCATTCTATGTGTTCGATAAAAGGAGCTTGAAAAGGGCTATGATCATTGATGTGCTTTAGTTTCAAACCTTCTCTTGCCTGGGGAAGGAAAGAAGGTGATAGTGTGCCCAGGAAGATGGTAGCTCCGATAGCACAGAAGCGGTGTTGAAGGATAGTGGAGTGGCGTGGTGAGTAAAATTATGGGAGGAGTCCAGCGAGCAGCGAATGGGCATTTAAGCGGGCACAGAAAGTAGGAAGATTTAAGTTTAGGTGACAAAAAAGTCACCTAATTAGAAACGTGACATTTTTGACCACCCAAGTCAAAGTGTAGTTTAAAAAGCTGATTAGTTTAATTTAGGGCTGGATTATAATTTATAAAACTTATAATCTCTTTAAAATTACACAAAGGCCCATCAGTTAAAATACCCCCACACTTTATTTCAGAAACACATTCCAAAGTACTCCCAACAACTTCCGTCTCTTCTTCTCTCTGATCTCCCTCGTTTCCGTCCAGTCACCTTCTTCTCCGAACCGGCGACCACCACCACTCTCAGTTGAAAAAGCCCCAAGAACTGCTGCTCGGTTCTCTCTCTCTCTGCTCAGTTGTTCGTTCTCAGCAACTACTCAGGTAAATATTTTTTTCAGTTGGTTAAAAAATTTTAGGGTTTTGAATCGGGGCTTGAAAATGACCATTTAGGTTACAGAAGATGAAGAAGAGCATGGGTTTTTATTGAATGTTGTTTGTTTTGTTGTAGTTTCGTGTATTTGTTGCACTTGTTGGGGTTTGTGAGTTTGTAAAGAGTGGTTGTGGTTGTGAAAGTATGGTTTTTGGATGAAGAAGAGCATGGGTTTGTTGATGTTTTCCAACATTTGAGGTTACCTGTTGGGTTTTTTGTGAATGCTGTTTGTTTTGTTGTATTTTCGTGTATTTGTTGCACTTGTTGGATGAAGAAGAGCATGCTTTTTCTTGTTGAGTGTTTTTTTGTTCTACTTATCCTTGAAGTTTCGAAAAAAAAGGCTTGCAATTTTGTTGATGTTTTCCAACAACTGAGGTTACCTGTTGGGTTTTTTGTGAATGTTGTTTGTTTTGTTGTATTTTCGTGTATTTGTTGCACTTGTTGGATGAAGAAGAGCATGTTGGATATAATCAAAACAACTGTTGAGAATGCTAGATATAATCAAAACAACTGTTGCGAATGCTGGATATAATCAAAACAATTGTTGAGAGTTTTAGCTGTTGTTGTAGCATATTAACCACCTGTTGCAAAAAAATTAAAACAGTTGCTAAGCTGTTGCTTCTGTTTTTCTATTTCCAACAGGCTAATATTCTGCCACAACAAGTTATAAGTTGTTGCAACATATTCTTAATCTGTTTAAACAACTGATTACTTGTTGGAACATATACCTTTTCTGTTTTACTTTGAGTGTTGAACTAACCAATTAAAACTGTTTTTCTATCTCGTTTGTGTAGATAAATGGCTAGAGTTAAAAGAAGAACAGTGAAACGAAGTGGGGAAGAAAGCTCTAAAAGAGCTAAGGTGCAAACATCTCTTGATAAACTTGTCACTGCCATTTGTCAATCAGTAGACGAGGAAAGGTTTTGTGATAGTGGGGCTTCACAAAGATTGGAAACCCAGCATGAAGAAGAAAGTGGAAGAAATGCACAAAGTGAAGAACGTATACAAAGTGAAAAAGATGATCAACAATCTGCTGTAGATGATGAAGAAAATGAAGAAAATTCTAAAGGACATGAAGAAGACTCAGGTGAAGAAGCAGTGAAGAAGCAGGTGAAGAAAAATGAGGTGAAGAAAAAGGAGATGAAGAAGTAGATGAAGAAAAAGGAGATGAAGAAGGAGATGAAGAAGAAGATGAAGGAGGTGAAAAAGATTCCAGTAGACCTTCGATTGAGGAGGTCGTAAAGAGTTTCAACATCGCAAAGTACGGCGTGACAATGCCGTTGAATCAAAATAAGGATTTGTCAGGTGATTTTTTCGTTAGGTCGACAATGGGCAAGGGCTTTGACAGCTTCAGGGCCATTCTTCGGCAGCAGGGCTTGGAGAAATTCTTTAGGGCTAGCTGCTTTGGGCCCTATTTAGATTTTCCCGAAGATACCGGTGCCCGGTTCCCAATGACGATGGTGTCTGAGCTGTTGAAGCGCAAGATTATTTGCGACAGGAAGGATGAGATCTGGATAAATTACTGTGGCATGCCGGTTTGCTTTGGCATGAAGGAGTTTTCCATTGTTAGCGGTTTGAAATGCCATCCTTGTGAGCCCCTTCCTACTGTTGCAGTAACCAAGAAAGCCCAGACTCCTAAGGCAGCCAAGAAATCTAAGGGTACCAAAGGTAAGAGTGATGTCTCCCTGGTAGATTTGGTGGGA